>JAPKLW010000393.1:296967-384229 GCA_026898455.1 Plectranthus barbatus | reverse complement strand
AAACACGAAAACACAACCAAAATACGACAAAAACATATGATACGGGAGTAAAATAGCCACAAACAAGCATGCGCACACATCAAAATATGGGTCATTTTACGCACGTATCACCGCCTTTCTGGTTCAAAGGTTAGATAGGAAATGCAACAAAATATTTTGACCATGCTCAGTTATTTGAAAACAAAACACATTTTCATTTCATAAATAATTTAAAAACACATTTTTAATTGCAATAGGAAAGTCCACCTTTATTCTGTAGCTGACTAACTATGAACTACTCCTTGTCTATTTCCCGTGATTCCCGTTACCTTCAATAATTAAAAATAAATTAATCAAAATTATTCTAGAAAATCTTAATTTGGATAATATGTAACTATTTTCTCAATTACACATACATTGCTAATGTTGTTAATAGAATGATAATCTTAATAAATATCATTGAGAGAGAATTTATGTGTTGAGTATTACACTTATTTTGCATCAATATTGTTAGTTAATAGTTCTGAAGGAAAAGAATTTGTGAATAATCAATTGAATTTATAGAGTACAAACAGCAATGGCTTTAGCTCTAATAAAATAACCACTCAACTATCAAACAGCAATGGCTTTAGCTCTAATAAAATAACTACTTTTACGAAATTCAGTCCTAATATTTCCATATTTTAATACAAATCAATCATTTGAAGTGCTACAAAAATCTGAGAATTTGTCAGTTTCTGGGTTAAATTTACATACAGTAAAAGAATCACATGGTGCATCTACAAGAACACCAATATCACTTATCTCAAAACCCATAAAACATTGATTTTAACTAAATTTCATTCTATTCCATAATTTTAGATACATGACTAATTAAAATCTGATCCCAACCTACTTTTATACGAAGATGTTTTATTCTTTTAAATTCCTATTCGTAATGCATCTTCTTACTTCCTCGGATTCAAAACCAGTATAAATCATTACAAATAACATATTAAATAAATAATAAAATCAAGAAGGAAAATAATGTTGGTCCTTAAATATCAGAGTCGTCGTGTTTAGATAGAAACACGAAATGCAGCGGAATAAATAATCGTCACTTACACTTTATGTTTTTCTTTCAAGATTAGTTAGGCACAGAGATAGATTAGAGTTTCTTCACAGTTATACACTAGCAATATGATTGCTAGGTTTTAAATCGTGTGAGCAATGAAATAGTAAAAGAACACAGTATTTATAGTGGTTCGATCCAAAAAGATCTACGTCCACTCCTTAGCCGACACGCTAAGAATTTACTAAGTAAGTATACAGATTACAAGGATTCACCTTTTACAGTTAAGTAGGTAGTGAGCTTTTGGACTGGCTACTTGACAGCTATCCTCCGTTAACCTGAACTCCTCAAATGTAGGTTGGGCTGAGTTAAGGGCACACCTTCGAAACACCTGCCTTTCCTACTTTGAAAGTTTTATAGTCACTTCCTGACTTTCCTTTGAGTACGGCTAAACGCCCGTCTTAGTCTAGACCTTTTCAGGTGTTCGACTGTTGGATTCTTTCTGAAAAGAAAGGTATCCCAATGATTGAGGATTCTTGAGTGCAATCAAGAATCTCTTCAATGGAGTGTCAGTAAATCAATGAGCGACACTTCTGGTTGTTGAGTGCTTTGAATACGCTTTATCACGGCTCTCAACTGACTACTTTTTTCTTTTGTTCGCTTTGTCAAAGGAATCTCTCACTTGAATGTTAGCGAATGTCTGTAGTGATTAAAGCAGTAGTAGTAGTCGATTCTCTCTTTTGGACCTTCCTTTTATAGGTGGAGATTCAAATCTTGAATCTCCATATCCGTTAGACACAACGTTTCTTTTGTCCGAGAGTGATAAGACTTGTTCAGTCGCTTTTTGTTATTGATCTGTACTTTCCGAGCTACTTCGGGAAAGTCTCGTCCTTTGTGTGTGCTTTTTGTCAGAACGGCAGTATAGCTTCAGCTTTTGACATTCTGCTCTGCTAATGTTCATTAGCGATCTGCTATCCTGTCTTGGTTTGCTGAACGCTTCCGTTGACACCTGATCCTTTGACGTCTGTTCTGCTAGCATCTTTATTGATTTGCTGAGCGTTAGCAAATGCTAAAGCCTTAGAATTCTGCTAGCGCATGTCTTCTAGCAACCGCTGTCCTTCGATATCTGCTAGGAAATCCTCTAGCAGACTAATCTATTACAACTCAATTTATAACCTATACAGGACTTTACAAGATATGCTAGACTATCTAGAATTCAGCAAATGATCGACCATATACTAAGGTTTGATCCAACAAAACCTTTTTACAAATAAATCCTGAGGGAGATTTTAGGAATAATTTTCCAACAATTTCCCCCTTTTTGGTGCGATCAAAGCTTACTATCATTTGCTGAAGCTAAGAGGAAGAATGTATGTGTTCACAAAATACTAAGCTATCCTAGTAATCTAACACAGAGTTTATCCACCTTAGTTCAAGCAACAACAAAAAAAATGAAATTCCCCCTCAACAGATGCTGGGAAATATTTCTCGATTAAACGCATAAGTAAATGCTGCAAAGGTGATATGCTAGAAATTCTAGCACCCAAAAAAAATAGCAGACATTTACTTTCTCAATCCAATTTTTTCAAATATGTTGAATACACGGATAGTGTATTTCAACTAATGCACACAGTGAAAATCAGAGATTGACAATGAGAGGCTGTCTCTGTCTGATCAATTTTCATTCATATGATATATCAATTACAAGTACAATGAAAAATGATTAGACGGAGACAAAGTAGGACAAAAAAAATATACCAGAGAGGTAGGGAGGAAATCAGGAGTCTGGAGCAGGTTTCTTCATCTTGTCAAATTCATCGAATTTGCTTGAGGCCAGCTCCACGAATTTGTCACAGTGTTCCTTAGCAGATGCACGTTCAGCAGCCTCTGTTTCAAGATCCTTGGCCAACCTCTCGTTCTCTTCTTCGAGCATCTTGATTTTCACTTATGTTTCCTTCTGTTTTAGCTCAGCTTCTTTCCGTTTTATTTCTTCAAGAATTTTTCTCTGTTCTTCTTTTGCAGCGGCTCTAGCTTCCTTTACTTTATTCCTCTCAGCAGCCTCAGCAATCCTCATTGCTTCCCCCTCTTTGATTGCATCCAAAAATCTGGAGGAAAAGGAATTCACCTTGTTGTCCACCTGCTGCTTATGCTCTGCTACGTCTGTCTTTACTTCTTGCACAGAGTCCTTGACAGAGGAAACTTCGGACTCGACTGAGTTCACCCTGGCCGTCACGGTATCCACATTGGACTGGACTACCGCAATTTCCCTCCTTATATCTGTGGCTTCGATCACCATTCTCTCAGATATAGTGGACACAACACTTTGAACGGAAAAATGAACTACAGAGTCTAGATATGTTGGAAGATGGAGCGTGCTGATCGGAGTAGCAAAGAAGGATGAAGTAGTGGGAACAATGATTGTTTGACTTTTAGCAGTGGATGTGGAGATTTCCTCCATGACTACTTTTGTGCTCCTTGTGTCAGCAGTATCTCTTCGACCAGTAGTTGCTAGCAGACATACTGCCTCCTCGATCCCTTTCAGAAACTCTGCTTCAGCAGCAGCGTTTTCAGCTTCCTCGAGTTTCTTTGCTTCTGCTAGAGAGAGTGCTAACAAGTGGGCTTGAAGTTCCTCCTCTCTGTTCCGATATGCGACAATCTCAAACCTTTGAGCTATGCGTTCTTCTTCCTCTCGAATCGCAGCCAACCGAGCTTGAAGCTTTGATTCTTCGAACTTCACAAGTTCTGCTTGGCGTTTCTTGTATTCAGCAGCAGCTTTGGCTTGACGCCTTGAGAATTGTATGTGCCCATCAGATAATCCATCGGGGGCAAATGTTGACATTGGCAAGGAGCGAGGAGAAGATGATCTTCGGTGAGCTTTGATTGTCTGGAGTCTGTCAATGACAGCCTTGTCAGAGTATTGCTTGGTGCAAGGAGATTGATCCATCCATTCGTTTGCCCATAATTCCTCATGCTTCCAGAATCTCAACCCTTTCCAAGCCATCATTATTTCTCTTTCCTCCATACCAAGTTCTCGAGAAATGTAATCATACGTCTTCCATCGTCTGAACTCTTCTCCCAATATTTTTCCCTCAGGGGTATCTTCCTCCAATACTTCGCCAAAGATTTCTCTGATATCCTTCTCAAATATCACAGTCATGAATTTTTCATTTTCTTGCCCCAGCAATTCAAACGCAGGATTTGCCTTACTCCTCAAGAATGACAGTCGAAGCGGATCCCCGCCTTCTGAGGAGATTATCCTTAGAGTTTTTGCGTCATATACGCCTGTGGACTCTTCATCAAGATCGATAGCAGGATGTATTTCTGTGTGAGGACCTTCATCACGAGTCACTTCCTCACATCTAGCAGACAATTCCTCGATAGCAGTCTGTGGAGATCGTATTTATCGCTCAGCAATCTGTGATTGGCAAACTTCATGCTCAGCAGATGAACCACCCTCCATGTGTTCAATCTGCTCAGCTAATTCGTTTCTAGCACCACTTCCCCCTTCGTCAATTCCAGAAGGTCCTGCATCTGGATTCCCTGGAAGTCGGCTGGATGATCTACAAACGAGATGTTCTTCATCAAAACTGCTCTCTAAGTCCACAATCGACTTTACCTCCATGAATCTACCTTCATGAATTGATTTATCAAGTTCTTCATCTGCCATAGCATCTTGTGTAGATAAGATGACCCCTTCACTGTCAACTGAGGGAATTGAGACGGTGATCCTTCCGTCTTTGATAGATTTCCCTTTCTTGGCAGCATTTCCTTCTATGAATGCCCCTTCAAGTAATTGAGCAGCCTTCTTTGCTCGGTGTTCTTCAGCAGCAGTCTTGATTCATTCAAAATTTCTGTCTCTTCCTTCGAATGTCATTTCAGCAATGAACTTCTGATATTCTTTCTTCTCAAGCTCTTTCAATTGAGCTTCGCGCTGTCTCTTAGTTTTTCTTACTTCCTGAGAGCGCTCTTCTAGGCTTTTGGATGACCTAGGAATGTAATCTGGATCGATTTCAGCAGCTTCCTCTGCTGTGTCTTCAGTAGACGTCTTTCCTGCTGCGACGTCAGCAGATTCCTTTGGAGTGGCTTCAGCAGCCTTCTCATCTGCTTCTGCTTTCTCTAATTCTTCCTTTTCAGAAAGTAAAACCAACTTCCTCCTTGTCTTCTTCTTAGCTTTCTACGCAGGAGAGGTGATTTTGGTTTGCTTCTTCATTGGAATTGGCAAAGACATAGCCCCAAGAATAAGTGGAGGCTGTTCGGCTTCTTTTGCAGACATAATATCATTGATTTGATCTGCTGGTAGGTTGCCTAGCTTCTCAATCTCCTCGAGATTCTTGAAGCAGTGCTCTGTCTCAGCATTCGTCTGAAGTAGAGCAATTTCTTCCGCAGACATGGGAATGGCAGGGTGCAGTTGCTGGACAGCAGTGGTAGCTGCATCTGGTTCTTCTGGGGATGGGGGTTTATCTTTATCCACATTCGATTTCCCTGTTAACTTGCGAGGATTTCTGAAATTTCCTGGTTTAGGCTCGTTCCTCGTTGCTGGAATGTAGTCTGTGGGAAGAAGTTCTACTCCACGATCTACTCTTGTGTTGGTGAACAACACCTCCAAATATTTGCTGATCTTTAAACCAAAATTCAACTGCCATGTGGTCATTCTTCCGAGCATGTTCAGCCCAGCGCTCAAAGAAGAATTCTGCCCAATTTCCTCTGACATTGTCGGTTAGGGCCATCATCACCGCATATTTCTTAGCAGAGAGTTCAGAGTAGGAACCAGCATCACATTGAAGCATCTTGATTACTATCTCCGCATGGAGCTTGTATTCATCAGACAAAGTATTGATCGGTGTAGCAACCTTGAAAGTAATCACCTGCCCTTTCTTATCCTTCAATTCTCCTGGCTTTTTCCACAAATTCCAACGTCTCTCCATCTCAGCAAGATCATTGATCTTGTATTGAGATATCTTGGTCCCATAATTTCTAAGCCCAAACATTCTCGAAAGTAAATCCGCGCTAACTTCCACAATATTACCATATATGCTAGTTTTGAAAGATTTCTGATCAGCGTTCATAACTGCCCTAGCATAAAATTTCGAAACCATATGTGGGTGAAAGCGATCAGGCTCTGCAGAAAGATACTTTACCAATAATTCGGAGTCGAGTATGTCTAAGATCCACTTTGGAATGTGTTTGGCGGCGAGAGGCATATATAGGATTATGTCCTTCATGATTTGCGCCAGACGCCTTTGCTCCCTTGTATGGCCTGATAATTTCCGGGCCAAAACAACAAGTTTGTTGTATGGGATTGACTCGTCTATATCCTCTTTCTTCATTATTCCAGTGAAACCGGGTGCATGTCGAACATGCAGCGGAGAATCTGTCGGGGGTGGATAGATGAAAGTGGGTTGTTGGAATGGAGAAGAAGAGACAAGATTTTCTGGGTTTTCTGTGGGATTGGGTTTTTGATTTTGGGTATTTGGAGAGTTAGGGTTGGTTGCCATGGTTGGGGATTTTGAGAGAGTTAGAATTTTCAGAAGGGTTTTGAGAAGATGGGATAGGAAAAGTTTCGGAGTGTTGGGGATTTGAAATCCGTCTAGTGTATAGATAAAAGATTTCGGAACAAGAAAAGAAATCAATGGTTGGGATTGTTCTCTTTTTAATCTCAATCAATGGCTGGGGTAAGTAGTCAAATCGTGCGAGTACCCACGTTCTTCAGAACTTGAGTGCTGGCGACGTGGCACGATCTGATTTGTTACTGTTGCCTGCGCGCATTAAATGCACTGCTTTAGAGATTTGAAAATCTCCCGCATCTGAGTCATGAGGATCAGCATCCGGAACCCTTAGCATTGTGGTGGCAATCTTATCAAAGATAGCTTCTGACGTCGAGTAATGGTTAACACTCCTCCAGAAATCCAACGTAATGCTAACACAAATCCTTATGTCTCCTAAATATGGAATATAAAATTCTTCACTTTCCATTACTGATTCATCTCTGAACGTAATTATCCTTGATAAGACCCTTTCTTTATGAAATTACTGTTTTCTCAGAAAGACTGTTCGTATTCCGAGGTAAACAGTATACCAAAATAGGTCTATAAATAGCAGATCTTTACATTCTTCTTCATACACTCTCTAACTCTCTTGAATTCCCTTCTTATTTCCTCAAGAGCCAGAAAACGTAAAAGAAACTTACTTCCTCCAAGAGAAATGGCACGTTCTTATGAGCTCTTTGTACCAAGACGCAGAATCTTGTGTGATTCAGGTCTGTATGCAGAATATGAGGCTGACTATCGAGTGGCGGAGACTACCATGACTCATCTCCACTCCAGTGGTCTAGGCAAGTTCGTGTGCCTTACTCCGCATACTTTCCAGAGGGAGCAACTCCGACATTTCATATGGTCGAGTGCTGCCGATCAAAGCTCCATTTTCTGCATCTTTAAGAATGAGCTAGTAAGGTGGACGGCAGATACATTTGCTAGAGACTTCGGCCTTCCACGGGGTCCGATATCTGTCATGGACTATCGCAGAGATGAGATAGCTCCAGAGTGGTCTTCGTGGATAAAATGGAGAAACTCTCCTGAACTCGAATTTTCTCCAACCACTTCAACATATGATTTGCAGACGCCGTATAAGGTCCTCTTCCAGATAGTCTGCGGCATGGTCGTAGGTGAAGATCCTGACAACATGACTCTTTCTCGCGAGACATGGAGGGCCATGATGGCTATAGATGACAGGGCGAAGGTGGACTGGGCGGCCTTCATCTTTCAGAAGGTGCAGTGATGTGCCCAGAATTTTCCAAGTCTGCCTCTTCCATATGGGATGCCATTAAGTTGGTTGTTAGAGCAAAAATTCCCAGATTTTGCTCTAGGTCCTTCGAACCTTCGGTAAGTAGATTTTTATCCTTTCATGCCATTACCACCTTTGTTGTAATTCTCCTATTGTTGTAATCCATCTTTTTGTAAAAATGAATATATATAATGAAATGGTAGGATTTCATTTTAGATGCTCATATACAAACTTCTGTGATCTTGACAAACCACGTAGTATTAACTTCATGTTTGTGCATCGATAGTATGAAAAGTATTAACTCATGGTAAGATTCAAATTCATTTGCCTGCTGAGTAGACCTCCGTCTACAACTTTGCTAGCTTTCTAGCAGATGAGTTAACTTAGCATATCCAGTCAATCTGCTGACTGCTTAGCAAAAACCAAGCGCCCAAAAGTCTAGTAGACTTGTTAGACTTTTAGATTCGAATTCTGACGGTGGAAGATCTGTTGTCAGATGAGATAATAAATCAATGGTCTTGAGTGCTCGTGCCCTGCCGAGTATCTTCCTTTCTCCGAGAAGCACTCGAGTGATCTTAACGTGGCACATTCTAACTTGATACATCTATCCGTACACATTAAAGATGGTTAATCTGGTCTAATCAGACTGATTTCCAATGATGTCTTCTCCCCTTCTAACATTATCTTCCCTCCTCGAATTATGATGTGGCATAAGGAAAGATTTGACTCAGCATACTCTATCCAGCAAATGCTTTCCTCTCCTGAGTACGTTACTCTCGTGCGAATTGCATCAGCATATCAAGAGTCGGCTAGATTTTGGGAGATCACAAATGATGATGGTCTCCTCGAGCCAAACGCTGATCTGACTACCAAACGTCACTATTGAACTGATTAGATTTTCCATGTAGTCACGATGTTCGCTCTTCTTGTGACGATTTAGATTTCAGAAGATGAGTCATCACGTTCCTTTAAAGATTCCCACGAAATCATAATTACCAAGAGGTTTTTCTCGTCTATAAAAGGGGTTTCTTGTGATAATATTTCGATATCACAACTCCTCTTTCTGAAAAAAATCTTTTTGAGATCAATGGCATCACAGAGGAACGTCCTTGATATTACTAGAAACCAAGTCCTTGACGAAGCAGCCCTCCATCTCTATTATCATGACCGACCCGTCGTGTCCATCATGGTCATGGCAAAGATTGCTGCGACAGGGCTTAAGCAGTTCGTGACGTCTGCTCCCAAACATTTTCATGAAGATCTCCTTCGGGAGTTTCTTAAGGACTGTGTGGCTGAGAAGGAAGCAATATTTGGATCCTTCCGGGGGAGGCTGATACATTGGTCACGAGAGACTTTTTCTCGTGACTTTGGACTTCCACGAGGTCCAATATCGGTGATGGCATACAAGTCCACGGAACCGGCTTCGGAATGGACTGCATGGCGGAAATGGTGCCTTTCTTCATGGTTCAGGTTCTCGCCAACCCCTGCGGCAATGGGTCTCAAATGTCCATATCGCGAATTATTCCATGTTGCTAGCCATATGTTGCTGGGGGAGGATCCGAACAATTTCTACCTTACGAAAGAGGTTTGGCAAGTTATGCTCGCCCTGGACGCAGAACTTGTCGAGGCTGATTGGGCAGGCCTCGTGTTCGAAGGTGTTCGTGACTGCGTCCGTGCATATCCATCTGTTCCTTTGCTTCATGGTATGCAGCTGAGTTGGTTATTGGAGCAATCCTTCCCGGAGCTAGCAGATGGACCATCTCGCCTCCGTAGTTCCGACTTCTATCCTTCTTTTGAGTAGATTAGAATTTCCTTTGATGTTTTTTTCCCTTTTTATATGTATGGAAATGTTAAGCTTTATCCGAATATCAATGGAATCCAGTCAGCTTTTATTATAGAAACAAAAGCAAATAGGTATTTCTTAGCAATCCATATGCGTTTGAACATCCATTTGATATAACCAAAAAATATCATCTGCTGCCACATATTGTATTTGCTGAACATGTGAAGGAACCTACTCAGCAGCATCTTCCCTTCAAATATGCTAGCAGCAATAAATAAAAATTTTGCCATGCTCTGGCAGACAACTTTGTTAGCAAATAGATCCAACACTCAGAGAATAGCATCTTCACAAAATCCAGAAAGAATAAGAGTAGCATCTTATTCATCCATAGCATTATCCATCTCCATAAGACCCAACTTAATGCACAACTCCTTGAATCTGGATTCTGCTAGAGGCTTTGTAAATATGTCTGCTATTTGATCTTCAGTGCATATGTACCGAACATCAATATCCTTCTTCTCCTGGTGATCACGAATAAAGTGATGACGGATATCGATGTGTTTGGTTCTTGAATGGTGGACTGGATTCTTGGTAATGCACATAGCACTATTGTTATCGCAATAGATTGGCACACATTCAGGAGAAATCCCATAATCTTGCAATTGTTGCCTTATCCATAAGATTTGCGAACAACAGCTAGCAGCGGCTACATACTCTGCTTCAGTAGTGGATGTAGCGACAGAGTGCTGCTTTTTGCTGAACCAGCTAATTAGCTTGTGTCCCAAAAATTGACAAGTACCGCTCGTGCTTTTCCTGTCAATTTTACATCCTCCGAAATCTGAGTCCGAATATCCACTTAGAGCAAGACTGTCTACTCTAGGATACCAGATTCCTAGACCCTCTGTGCACTTCAAATATCGTACAATGCGTTTAGCAGTATCCAAGTGGTTCTTCTTTGGATTTGCTTGGTATCTAGCACATAATCCAACGGTGAAGGATATATCTGGTCTGCTAGCGGTGAGATATAGCAGTGAACCAATAATGCCTCTGTATAGAGTTGGATTCACAGCATCTCCTTCCTTCTCGAGCGCAGCAATACACGTCGTACTTATCGAAATCCTTAGACTCTTTGTCTTCTCAGGACAAAATTTCGCAATCAGATCGCGAGTATACTTCTTCTGATGGATGAAAATTCCTTCGCTGGATTGTTGAACTTGCAACCCAAGAAAATAGGACATCTTTCCCATCATACTCATCTGGAAATTGCTGGTCATGACCTCTGAAAATTTATCACATAATCCTTGATTCTTTGAGCCAAAAATAATATCATCGACGTATATTTGCACCAGCAAAATACTTCCTTCATCTTCAATGTGAAAGAGAGTCTGATCAATCCTCCCTTTCTGAAAACCATTTTTCAGTAGGAACTTGGATAGTGTTCCATACCAAGCCCTCGGCGCTTGCTTCAATCCATATAGAGCTTTCTTGAGCCTGTACACTTGATTACCATGCTCGAAGCCTGGTGGTTGCTCAACATAGACTTCCTCCTTGAGCTCACCATTCAAAAAGGCACTTTTTACGTCCATTTGCATCACATCGAACTCATGATAAGCAGCATATGCGAGAAATAATCGAATTGCTTCAAGCCTGGCTACCGGAGCAAATGTCTCGTTATAGTCTATTCCTTCGCATTGCCTATAGCCTTTAGCTACGAGACGCGCCTTATTTCTGACAACTAAGCCTGACTCATCCTTCTTGTTTTTGAACACCCATTTAGTGCCTATAACACTTTGATGTTCTGGTCTGTCTACCAGTTCCCATACATTGTTTCGTGTGAATTCAGCAAGCTCTTCATGCATAGCGTTCACCCAATCCGGATCTAGCAGTGCTTTTTCGATCTTTTTGGGTTCTTCGCTGGAGATATAACAAGCCAGCATAGCGTTCCCTTGTCTTGTCATCATAGGGTCATTGACATCTCCTATGACATCTTCAAGAGGATGGGCGCGCAACCATGTTGGTCTGACTGGTCTGGCCACATTTCCTTCCCCTGCGTGACCAACGTCCTGAACATTGTTTGCTATAGCACCCTCCTGGTGCTCAGCATCTGGATTGACTTCAACCTGAATATCTGCTGCAAGATTTCCTAGTACGGGATCCTCTTCATCAACTCTTTCAGCAATTGGAATCTCAGCAGCGCCTCTGCCAAGATCTTCATGAGTAGCCATGCCTTCCCCAAGAGGAATATCCCTTGCTATCTCCTCTTCTTCATCATTAAGCATCTCTAGAATGTCTGATTCAACAAGGATGTTAGTAGGTGTGGCCTCAGCATGATCACTAGCATCACTGGCCTGGTCAGCAGTTTGGTCCCCTGCTGAGTGCGTCTGGTTCGGATTGCAGTCATTCATAGACTTAGTCGGATCAACACGCATATTCTCGACAGAATTTAAAAATGTTTGATCATTGACATCATCAGTCTCATGATTGATATCCTCTTTTCTTTTGTTTTCTCTGCGCACTAAAGTAGACTCATCAAAAATAACATTGCATGTTATTTCCACAATACCGGTAGTCTGATTTAATACTCTATAACCTTTGTGAGTGGGGTGTCCATAACCAAGAAGTACACCCTCATCTGACTTAGGTGAGAAGGTATTGAGTTTAGATTTTCCGTTATTGTGAATATAACATGTAGAACCGAATGCACGGAGATTAGTTATAGAGGGTTTACGACCATTGTACACTTCGTAGGGAGTTTGATTGAATCTGCCATTGATAGCACTCCTATTCTGTGTATAACAGGCCGTCATTACTGCTTCCCCCCAGTACTTAGCAGGTAGATTGGAATCAGCTAACATCGAACGAACGGCTTCTTTCAGCATCCGATTCCTTCTTTCTACTAATCCATTCTACTGTGGAGTTCTAGTTGTAGATCTTTCGTGTGATATTCCAGCTTCAGCACAGAAATCCATCAGTACTCCATTACAGAACTTTGTTCCATTGTCAGAGCGAATTCTCTTTACAGTAACTTCTTTATTATTCTGCTCCTTGAGAATTAACTCTGGTAGGATAAGTTTCACCTCATCCTTGGTCTTTAAAAGTCGTACCCATGTATATCTGGAAAAACCATCAACCACCACAAGTGTATATAGACGTTTACTTACAGTGGGTGGAGTGACAGGACCGAAGAGATCTATATGAAGTAATTCTAGAATCCTCTGTGATGTTTCTTTCTCAAGATTTGTTTTAAAAGATGATTTGGTCTGCTTCCCTTGTTGGCATGCTTTGCATATACCTTCTTTGCGAAATGTCTCATTGGGCAGACCTACAACAAGCTTATTTTTGGCAAGGTAATTAATAGTTTTGAAATTTAAATGATTGAACCTCTTGTGCCATAGCCATGTTGTCTCCTCTTTGTTCAGGGTCAGGAAGCAAGAGTGTTGTTGACCACTTTCCCAGTAAACAACATATAGGCCACCCTTTCGGATGCCTCGAAGTTTCACTTCCCCTGTAACATTATCAGCAATAGTACAACCTGTATTGACAAATGAGACAGTATACCCATTTTCGCAAAGTTGGCTAATGCTTAGCAGATTGTGTTTAAGGTTGGAGACGAGAGCTACGTTAACTATCCTTAATCCATTGCTCTCTATGCATCCCCTTCCCACAACTTTGCCTTCACTGTTATCTCCAAACTTGACTTTTGATCCATATAGAAATTTTTGCAAGTCTGAGAACAGCTCCTCATTTCCTGTCATGTGTGCTGAGCATCCACTATCAAGGATCCACTCGTTTGATATACTTGAAGTAGTATGAGCTTTTGGACCCTGTTCCTGCAACACAAATGATTAAGTTGATTTAGGTACCCGTTTAGTGCCGGGTCCTGCAGGATTAGCGACGATCATAGTTCCTTTTGGAACCCACATTTTAGTGACTTTCAAGATTTTCTTCTTGATTTCACCATTTACCGTTGCTTCAACCTTTGGCTTAACATGTTTGACACGTTTATATCTTGTTGTGGTAGTGTGTTTGAACTTCCTTGCCCTTGGAAATACAAATGGATTGGTTCTTGCGTTTGAAACATAACGCTCAGCATACCTTGGTTTTGCTGAATACGATCTAGTATACGCTCTTGGATTTCGCTGAGGTCCAGCTGACACATACTTAGCATTCGTTCTATTGTTCCTCTGCTGAGGCTTAGCAGAGTCATGCGCAGCATTCAACCTTGGATTCCTCTGCTGAGGTCCATGAGTTGTATGTTTAGCAGATTCTGACTTAGGCCTCTGCTGAGGTCTAGCAGACGAATACTTAGTAGTCTCTGCGGGAGTCCTCTGCTGAGATCCTACAAGCGTATTTTGCGAACGTTCATTCTTTTGCTCAGCACTTGGCTTAGCATTAGATGATTCAGCAATGACAATTCCTTTCTCTTTTTCAGCATTTATCATTCCAGCAGAAACAAATAGAATTGGTTTCTTCTTCGAAGTAGTTGCTCTATCTGAATATCCAAGGCCTAAACCAGAGCGATCATTTTGATTTCTCGGTTGGCTTACAATGGCATTGAGTACTGCCTTGCTGGACGTATAATTGCAAATGCATCTTTCTTGGGGTCGGTTTTTCAAAGTAAGATTCTCCTTTTCAAGATTACGAAAATTTGTCAGTAATTCGGAGAAGTCTGCCTTAAGCTTTGAAAAATCCTCACTTTCAGACCTCAGTCTTTCGACTTCCTCGGTCAAATTTGTAATTTTAATTTTTAGTGAGGCATTCTCCCCAACGATTGCATTTTTAATCTCATACATTTTTGAAAATTCTACACTTAGCTTCGTGAGATAGTCTTCCTCAGAATCTAAGGTGAATTCCTCTGACTCTTCTATAGTTGCAAAACTAGGAATGCTTACTAAAATTACCTCGTTGTCTTCGACTGCTAGAGCTGTTTCAGCATCCTGGTTCTCAACTGCATCAGCAAGCTGATCATCTACAATATTTGCCATCAGAACGAGCATAGCCTCCTCATCGTCTTCCTCAGAAGAGAGATAGTATTCCTCATCATTTTCAGGGATATCCTGAGCTTATGTTTTTGTCAGGAGCGCCCTTTTGACTGCTTTTACAGCACGTCTTTCAAACCTTTGCTTTAAACGCTCTCTCTCTTCTTTGCTTACTTTCGGACAGTCATGCTTCAAGTGGTCAGGAGAGCCACATTCAAAGCAAGTCCTAATCTTTCGCTCTGCTGAGCGAGCGAATGAGGATGACGGTTGGGTTTCCTTGGTTTCCTTCTCGGTCTTAGCCTCCATCAGCAACTTCTGGAGCTTTTTCATTTGCTCTTCCAGCTCGCTGATCTTTAGATAGACCGGCTGGGAACTTGAGGTCGTTGGAACCTCTTTTGTTGGTGTTGCTGGAGTGGACCTTTCTTGATTATGGTAGGGCCTTTTCAACTTAAACTTGTTGAAATCTTTCTTAGCAAAATATGCTATGTCCTCAGAGCCAGCAGCGGATGTAGATGACGCTTGTGCTATAGCTGCTTCATTCCTTTTTGACTGTTGTATTATAAATTCATGAGATTTAAGTTGAGCGAATACCTCAGAAGTAGTCATGTTGTTGAGGTCTTTTTCACTCAGACTAGTCATTTTGACAAACCAGTCATCTCTAGGATACAGTTTGGAGATTATCTTATGGTTCATTTCTCCATTATCATACTTCTTTCCAAGATTGCTGAGTTCTCCAATGATCGTGTTGAAGCGCTCCTCCATAGCTTGTATGGATTCTCCTGCAAGCATGGAAAAAGATTCATATTTATCTACAGCTACCTGTAGTTTGTTGCGTTTCATTTGGTCTGTCTCCTAAGAGGACTTGCACACGTATTCCCACATTTCCTTAGCAGTGTCAAATTCAAGCGCTTTGTCTTTCATCAGCTTTGGTAGGGAATCCAGGATTAGTTTCTTTGCCACATGCTCTAGTTGAGCTCTCTTTTTATCCTCACTTGTGTACTCCTCAAAAGGTTTTGGGACCATATCAGGTCTTGGGGGTCTTGGAGCCCTTTGTTCTCCTTCAGCAGCATCTTCAGCAAGATCATGTCCTATAAAAGTGTTAGCTTTCATAATTTTAATAGGACCTCTTACCAATACATCCGCCATCTCAGGATGTATACTCTGAAGCTGTATGAGAGCAAGCTTCTTCCATGAAGTAAAGTTCTCTCTGTCATACTTCCCAAGAGAATGGTTCAACATCTTGTCTCCTGAGCTAGACAAGCGAAACACAGAGAAACAAGTAAAAGTGCAAGCAAAATACAGATCTGGTCTTAAGCGACTCAGAAGCAGTCGGTTTTTCAACCTCCTGCTCTGATACCACTTGTTGGTCCTTAAATATCAGAGTCGCCGTGTTTAGATAGAAACACGAAATGCAGCGGAATAAATAATCGTCACTTACACTTTATGTTTTTCTTTCAAGATTAGTTAGGCTCAGAGATAGATTAGATTTTCTTCACAGTTATACACTAGCAATATGATTGCTAGGTTTTAAATCGTGTGAGCAATGAAATAGTAAAAGAACAGAGTATTTATAGTGGTTCGATCCAAAAAGATCTACGTCCACTCCTTAGCCGACACGCTAAGAATTCACTAAGTAAGTATACAGATTACAAGGATTCGCCTTTTACAGTTAAGTAGGCAGTGAGCTTTTGGACTGGCTACTTGACAGCTATCCTCCGTTAACCTGAACTCCTCAAATGTAGGTTGGACTGAGTCAAGGGCACACCTTCGAAACACCTGCCTTTCCTACTTTGGAAGTTTTATAGTCACTTCCTGACTTTCTTTTGAGTACGGCTAAACGCTCGTCTTAGTCTAGACCTTTTCAGGTGTTCGACTGTTGGATTCTTTCTTAAAAGAAAGGTATCCCAATGATTGAGGATTCTTGAGTGCAATCAAGAATCTCTTCAATGGAGTGTCAGTAAATCAATGAGCGACACTTCTGGTTGTTGAGTGCTTTGAATACTCTTTATCACGGCTCTCAACTGACTACTTTTTTCTTTTGTTCGCTTTGTCAAAGGAATCTCTCACTTGAATGTTAGCGAATGTCTGTAGTGATTAAAGCAGTAGTAGTAGTCGATTCTCTCTTTTGGACCTTCCTTTTATAGGTGGAGATTCAAATCTTAAATATCCATATCCGTTAGACACAACGTTTCTTTTGTCCGAGAGTGATAAGACTTGTTCAGTCGCTTTTTGTTATTGATCTGTACTTTCCGAGCTACTTCGGGAAAGTCTCGTCCTTTGTGTGTGCTTTTTGTCAGAATGGCAGTATAGCTTTAGCTTTTGACATTCTGCTCTGCTAATGTTCATTAGCGATCTGCTATCGTGTCTTGGTTTGCTGAACGCTTCCGTTGACACCCGATCCTTTGACGTCTATTCTGCTAGCATCTTTATTGATTTGCTGAGCGTTAGCAAATGCTAAAGCCTTAGCATTCTGCTAGCGCATGTCTTCTAGCAACCGCTGTCCTTCGATATCTGCTAGGAAATCCTCTAGCAGACTAATCTATTACAACTCAACTCAATTTATAACATATACAGGACTTTACAAGATATGCTAGACTATCTAGAATTCAGCAAATGATCGACCATATACTAAGGTTTGATCCAACAAAACCTTTTTACAAATAAATCCTAAGGGAAATTTTAGGAATAATTTCCCAACAAATAATAACCTCAACCAATTTATTTCATTCCGCCCCTTTCTTTTTTTTTATTCTTTCGTCTTTCTTTCGACTTGGGCAGCTTCTCTCCTCCTTAAATTTTCTCTCACTTTTCTTTTATTATTCTTCTTTTAATTTTTTATTTCTTTCCGCCGATTTTTGTTTTGCGTTTTGCATTAGTAAATTAATGCTTACATTGTTGTAATATTATTATTTATTTACTTAGTGGAGTAATTTTAGATAAATCTCATGCATGCTTGACACTTGACTTTTAAAAAAAATTCTCTTTTTTTTAATTTTCCTTTTCTTCATTATCACTATTTTAGTTATTATCCCAATTATATATATACATTGTATCATTACATTCATATATTTATTTAGATATCTGTGTGTATATGTTTGGGTGGCTTGATTTAATAAGTTGTAGTCCATAAAAGTGTTACGAAATAAGTTTTTTTTCTTTTTTTGTTGACTTTTAGGTAAAGAGAAGTGTGTAAATAAAACTTCTTTTATCCAACTACTTGCAACACAACTATTAAAGAATTAATATAATATTTATTTTATTTTATTTTTAAATTCTAAGATGTACATAAATACTAAAAAAATTTAACTAATTTAGAATAATGTATGTGCATAGGAAATGTTTTTTTAACCTAAAGTTTAGGAATATTACATTATCTTCACCTTAGAAAAATTTCATCCGGAAATTTCATTAAATCTTGAATAATTCGGGATACTTCTCCTTCATTTTGCTTTCTAGCTCCCATGTTGCTTCCTCTTGAGTATGATTTCTCCAAAGGATCTTTACTGATGGAATCTCCTTATTTCTTAATTTTTGTACTTTTCTATCCAAGATTGCCTCTGGTCTTTCTTCATAATGTAAAGTAGAGTCTAGCTCAACTTCTTCTCGATGTATCCCGTGTTTTGGATCAAACATGTATTTTCGTAATTGAGTACATGGAAGGCATTATGAACATTTTCCATATTTGGTGGCAGTGCTAGACGATAAGCAATAGAACCAACTCGCTCTAGGATCTCATAAGGTTCTAGATATCGAGGCTTTAGTTTTCCTCTTGACCCAAATCTGATTACACCTTTGGTTGGAAAAACCTTTAAGAAAATCTTTTCTCCTATTTCAAAATTTAATTCAGTTCGACGTGTATCTGCGTACGCTTTTTGTCTACTTTGAGCTTCTTTTATTCTTTCTTTAACCCGTCACACCACTTCTATCATATCCTCAACTAATTCAGGCCCGAGTATTTTTTGCTCGCCTACTTCATCCCAGTATAGTGGCGATCGACATTTCCTTCCATATAATACCTCATATGGGGCAATTCCAATAATAGATTGATAGCTATTGTTATACGTAAATTCTACTAATGGTAACATATTATCCCAACTACCAATTCTTTCAAGTACCACAAATCTTAGCATATCCTCCAATATTTGAATAGTTCTCTCAGACTATCCATCAGTTTGAGTATGGAAAGCGGTACTGAATCTTAATTGTGTACCCAGCTCCTTCTGTAAGCTCATCCAAAAGTTGGATCTAAACTTAGGGTCTCTGTGTGAGGTTATAGTCTTTGGTAACCCATGCAAGCGTATAATCTCTCGATCATATAATTGGGCCAGTTTATCCGCTCCATATGTTATTCGTATGGGTATAAAGTGAGCGCTTTCTGTCAATCGATCAACAATCACCCATATGGTTGTATTTCCACTTTGAGTTTTAGGCAACCCAACTACAAAATCCATGGTTATGTCTTCCCACTTCCATTTTGGTACCTCCAACGGCTGTAACTTACCATATGGTCGCTGGTGCAATGCTTTCACGTGTTGGCAAGTTGAGCATCTTTCTACATAGAAAGCAATATCTCGCTTCATTCCTTCCCACCAGAATATTGTTTTAAGATCTTGATACATATTGGTACTCCCAGGATGGGCTGTATAAGGAGTATTGTGAGCTTCACTCAATATTTCACTTTCAAATCACCTGTAGAAGGTACACATAGTCTTCCTTCATATAAGATCGCATTATCGACAGCTTCCTGAAATTTTCCTGGTTGATTTGTTCGAATTTTTAACCGTATCTTCTCAAATACATCATCACTTCTTTGAGCTTGGATTACTCTTTCTCTCAAATCAGGTTGAACTGACAAGGCTGTAACGACACCTTCAATAGTGTTGGGAGGTGAGATAATGATGGAGATCCCAGTGGGCTGAAAGAAGAGGAGTAATTGAAGATTAATTTTCAAATTTTAGTTTTGAATTAATTCAATTTTTGAGTTTAGTTCATTTTCAAATTATTTTAGTTTCCTTTTACTACAAAGATATTGAGATATACTTGTTGTATATCTTGATATATTTGATTTATTTTTAGATTTATTTTCCTTAATAGATTAGGGTTTTGAGTTGCCTATATGTAGGCCTTGCTTTGGACGATTTTAATTTAGTTTTTAGTTTTTAATAAATTTGTGAGATTGTCTCCTCAATTATTCTAAAAGCTCACGAATTCTAGTAGCCTAGAATTAGAAAATCCTGACTTATCAAACAGAATTTCGTAGCCGTTTGTGGCATCTTCGCTATATCCTTCATTGTGAGCTGAGTTTCTTTTTGAGCCGTAGGGGCTCGTTTGTGTTCTTGCCTACTGTTCTCAAAAGGTCGAGTCATAGGCGTTGGATTTCCCATCGTATACGTTCAAGTCGTGTCTGCGTGCGTTCCTTATTCGTCGATTATAGGCTGCGATCCAAACCTTCCCGGAGAGGATCGTATCAGATCACTTCCAAATTTAATTTCTCGAAGTCCTTGATTAATTCTCCTTCTTTTGTCAGGAAATTTTGTTGGTCCATACACTTTCGACTAAGTGCATCTTCTACAAAATTAGCTTTTCCATGATGGTAATTAATGGTAAGATCGTAATCCTTGACTAATTCGAGCCATCTTCTTTGTCTCATATTTAAATCTCTCTGCTCGAACAAATACTCTAAAAAAAATTTATCAGTAAAGATTGCACACTTTACTCCATAAGGTGATGCCGCCAAGTTTTCAAGGCATGAATTATTGCAGCTAACTCCAAATCATGAGTAGGATAGTTCAACTCATGAGGCCTTAATTGTCTAGATGCATATGCAATCACTCTTCCATCCTGCATCAAAACGCATCATAATCCATTTTTAGATGCATCATTATACATTTCATATTCCATCTCATAGTCTGGTACAACTAAAATAGGAGCAGTAGTTAGTCTTTCCTTGAGCTCCTGAAAACTTGCTTCACACTCCTCTGTCCATTCATATTTGATGTTTTTCTGCAAAAGTCGCATCATAGGTTTTGCGATCTTCAAGAATCCTTCGATAAACCGACGGTAATACCCAGCCAATCCTAGAAAACTTTGGATTTCATTAGGTGTCTTGGGTGACTTCCATTCTTTTATTGCTTGTATTTTCGCAGGATCTACCTTAATCCCTTCAGATGACACGATGTGCCCTAGAAACCCCACTTCTTTTAGCTAAAACTTGCATTTAGAAAATTTGGCGTATAACTTCTCAGTTCGCAACGTGTCTAAAACAATTCTTAAATGCTCTTCATGCTCCTGATTAGTCTTCGAGTATATAAGAATATCATCGATGAACACCAATACAAATTTATCAAGATAAAGATGAAACACTCAATTCATCAGATCCATGAATATTGCCAGTGCATTAGTCAATCCAAACGGCATAACAATAAACTCGTAATGTCCATACCGTGTTCTAAAAGAAGTTTTAGGTATGTCTTCTTTTCTAACTCTCAACTGATGGTATCCTGATTTCAGGTCTATTTTTGAGAAGACACTTGTGCCTTTTAGCTGATCAAACAAATCGTCAATCCTTGGTAAAGGATATTTATTCTTTAGTGTAAGTTTATTCGGCTCATGATAATATATGCACAAAAGCATTGACCCATCCTTCTTTTTTCCGAAGAGAACTGAAGCCCCCCATAGCGAAATACTAGGTCTTATAAAACCCAAATCGAACAACTCCAGTACTTGTATCTTCAATTCTTGTAACTCCTAGGAGCCATGCGATATGGTGTTTTTGAAATCGGAGCAGTTCCTGGTTCTAAATCGATGGTAAATTCGACTTGTCGATCAGGTGGTACTCTTGGTAATTCTTTCAGGAACACGTCTTTATATTCTTTTACTACCGGTACTTCATCGATAGACACTTTTTTGGTTAGTTCTTCTTCGAGATAAACTAGAAATGCCTGATTTTCCTCACTTTAAATATTCTTCCTGCTTGAAGGGTTGATATAATAAGAATTCTTCTACCTTTATTAATCCCATAAACATCCTTAAATAATTTCCAGAAGATCGAAACGATATTCTTCTTTCTCAACAATAAATCATAGCATAGTTCTTTTCTAGCCAATCCATTCCCAAGATTATGTCAACATCCCACATTTTCATAACATTCAGATTATTCACCATAATTTAAAGTGATCCAAGATCAACCTCTCAGTTTGAGCATATGTGGGTGACTATTGTCACTTCACCTAAAGGTGTAGTAACTTTTAAATTTTGTTGGGCCTTCTCACTCGTTAATCCTACTATTTCCATGCATGCACTTGATATAAACGAATGTGATGCACCAAGTATCAAACAGAACTATCACAGGTATGTTCTTAATTAAACCCATACCTATTAAGTTACCATTCTTTTCACCCGAAGATTGTCCTTTTTCCAAAGCATACGCTCTTGCTGGACGTTGCGGTCGTTGTATAGGTTAAGCTAGCATCAGCATCAATTGTGGGGATTGCTGAGGCAGATAATAGGTTTGATTACGTATTCCTCGACCTCGTTGTCCCCGACCACCTCGTTACGGATAAAATTCTCCTTGCATTGCTCTCACTGGATTTCTAGGGTTGTGCTCGCCAAACTGTGGGTACATCCCTATGTTCCTATTACAAAATTGTGAAGCAAAATGTTCCTATTGTCCACACAAATAGCAAACACTATTTGTTGCGACACAATTCCCTGTGTGTAGTCTGCCACACCTAGTACAAACTCGCATTCCCTGTGGATTCTGTTCGTAGATTCTTTGGTTTTGTATCCCTTGACTGTTTACTTGTTGATTCTACCCAAAACGATTATGTTGACTTTGGAATGGTTCTGGTTGATTCCCCTGCCACTGTCTATTTTGGTTCCTCGGCCTGAACGATGGCCCTTCTGATCTTTCCTCCCATTTATGTTTACTGTGTCGCCCTTGAGAACTCGTCGTTGCCTCATTAATTTTACTTCCTATGACATTATTTCCTGCATAAGCGGCTTCTACATCCAATGCACGACTTAAAGCTCCAGAATATGTTAACCCAGTATGACTAGCTAAGTGAGCTCCGAATTCTGTTTTCAACCATATTAGAACTTTCCCACCATCTTAGCATCTGTATCAACTTGTAGCGGCACATATCTTGACAGAGTACAAAATAACTTATCATATTCTGTAACAGTCATCTTCCCCTGTTGCAGGTTATACAATTCTATTTCTTTCTGCATTCTATAACTTTTAGGAATATATTTATTAAACAGGATCTCTTTAAATTCTTCCCATGTTATATTTCTCATTTGCTCAACAGTCATAGTCTTTAATTTAGTCTCCCACCAAAAATCAGCTGAATCACAAAATTGGTAAGTAGCACAACTTACCTTTTCTTGCTCTAAAGAGGGTAAGATCCGAAATATCCTTTCTAATGCTCGTACCCATTTTTGGCATCAACAGGTTCTCCATGTCCTGTAAATGTTGGTGGATTTTGTTTCTGGAAGATTTCCATTACCTCACGACCTGGTGGTGGAAGATTTGGTTGGTCATTATGTGGATGTGGTTGCCTTTCACTTCTGGTTGCTGATTAATTTCCGGTCCCACCTCCTCCAGTATATTCTGAAATAAATAAAATAGTTTAGAACTTTTAGAATATTTCCTTGTATCGATATAAAAAATCAAATAAATTATAATCTATTAATTTCCTGTGCCAAACAAATTGATATTTCACATTAATCCTCTGTAACACTATCAAATATAATTACTGAAAGAAAATAACTTTTACCTCTTTTTTGTTTTTAGTAGTTTATACAAAACTTACTTGGTACATAACATAATTGAAAATGTTCTATACAAGGTAATAACATAAAATTTAAGGAAAATAAAGTTGTTTCATTTTACTTGGAAAATTTAATTTAACTGATCTAATCAAAATGCAGTACAACATGATTTAAAATTATCGCCCTGTTGAATCAAAATACAAACATAAAATAACAATGTTTGAAAATATAAAATGCAGGGCATTTTATATATATATATATATATAGGGGAGTGATCATATGAGAACTCCCCTTACCATGTGAAAATAAGAACTAATCTCGGCCATCTAATTGGTGATCCAACGCTCAAGGCTAAATAAATCTCGTCTGCATAATAGTGTAGTGAAACATGCATTAAAGGGTAATTTTGTAGTATTTCTTCTCTCTCCTCTAAAATCATCCTAAATCTTTAAATGATAATATCTCCTTCGATTTAGATTATTTTTTAATGTATCATATATCAAATTAAAGGTAATTTAATTATCTTTCAAACGAAATCCCTATTGCATATGTTTCGATTTAAAAATTATCGCAAAAAATGAAAATTAGTGATTATATGCATAATTCTCGTAACAGTACACGAATTCTTATATAATGAATGGAGTTGCACAATATAATGCATGAAGTTATACTATATAATGCAGAATATGATAGATAAAATGCAATAACTTTTTTCCTGTAAGATAAAAAAAATCATTATCTTTGCATACTGTAGATAATATCATAGTTGTTATAAAAGTTGATCATACATTACTTGTTTTTATTTATGTATTTTTTTGTTATATTATATAAATGTATATTACTATATTATATAATGCATGTTTGTTAGGTATATAATGAATGTTTGCTAGGTATATAATGAATGTCGAGGTCAATATAATGCATGAAGTTATATAATGAATACAATAGCACAATATAATGCTTGAAATTATAGTATATAATGCAAAATATGATAGATAAAATGCAACATATTTTTTCAGCAAAATCATCATTCATCATTATATTTGCACTTGTTATGTATTATATAGTAATAACATATGCATTATAATGAAAATAATATAATTTTCTCTAAAATAAAAGTAATATCATGTATAATATGCATAATTCTCGTAACAGTACACGAATTCTTATATAATGACTGCAGTTGCACAATATAATGTATGAAGTTATTGTATATAATGCAGAATATGATAGATAAAATGCAACATGTTTATTTCAGCGAAATCATCATTTATCATTATATTTGCACTTGTTATTATATAGTAATAACATATGCATTATAATGAAGGTAATATAATCTTTCTCTAAAATAAAAGTAATATTATATATAATAGAGGAAGTAATGTCGTATAATGATAGTAATATTGTTCTAAAATAAGAGTAATATCATATTATAATGCAGGAAGATGTTTGTTAGGTATATAATGAATGTTAGGTATATAATGCATGTTTCTTAGGTATATAATGCTTGTTTCTTATGCATATAATGCATGTTTGTTAGATATATAATGCATGTCGAGATATAATATGCAAACAGAATCTTAAATAAGTACAAAATGACAAAAATACCCTATAATGCAGGTTTTTTTAGATAAAATGCCCGAAAATTTTAATAAAATCCTGAGCGTTCATTCATCAAAATCAATGACGAGGATTGGTTCTTATTTCTTATGGTAAGAGTAGTTCTAACTGGATCACATTCCTATATATATATATATATATATATATATATATATATTAACATCAAGTTTTTACAAAAGTTTTCGATCAAAATACAATTACATATACAAAGTGCTTCTGTACATCATCATTGTGATCTAATTAAATAATTTCAGCAAAATTTGTTAGATCTCTACAAAAGGATACATCATCATATACTAATCTTCATCTCAGCCACAACTAATATAGATCTCTTATGGGTTCACATTCTCTTCAGGCACTACTTCTACTTCATCTGGGTTCTCTTCAGGGTCTTCTTCTTCTTCTACATGTACCTCACCTAGTTATGGTTCTTCAATTGATGGGGGTTAGGTATGTGAACAGGTTGCGGAGGTGGTACCACTATGTTTTGGAAATTTGGAAGTAAGATTGGTTGTTCTCATGGGTTAGATACAAAAGGATAATTATAGATTGGTAGAAAGGGTCTGAAAGGTGGAATCCTTATCATAATGAACTGGTTCATGATCATATCTATAAACTCGTAAAAGCACCCCTGAGGTATAAAAGTAGCACTAACCAAATAAATGAAATTCCTCGATTCTGTTTCGGCCCACTCACTCCAACCTTGAGGTAGTCGTCTAATTAACCTCATAATCCCCTCATACTGAGTCACCCCACACTGTGTTGCCTCTAACCAAAGCTGAAAGAAGTTTATTTTTCCCACGCCCTCATGTGGATTAGGTTGATTAGCTCTAAAAACTACTACTAGGATCGGTAACTGGTTCATCTGTAATAATTAAACAAAGTTACCTATGTTAAAGCAATAAAGCAAACCCAAGGAGTTATAATAACCTAAATCTCACAAAATAAATCATTTCTAATTCGTTAACACCCATGCGATATCAATCACCCCAAAATCTCTTGACAATGTCTTAGTTACAACACAATCCATTTCTAAATATCAAAATACCAAGCGGGCTTCCAATTCAAACTTTAAATTAACCAAATACCAACCATGTAGTATTGAAACTTCAAAATTCATTTTTTCCAAAGTTCAAGCAAACTTAATAACATGTATAAATAATTCAAAATCAATAAAAGAACTTTGTACCTGGCTTGGTTGAGTAGTACGAAGCGGGCACTGAGCTGAGATAATAGGGTTTTACATTTTATACTTAATTAATCTTATGAGAAGGGTATCAACTCAGATCAATACAATTGATTAGAATAGTCAATAGAAGCATAATATTGTTCAACATAATTGGTGTAGAGCGAACAACTGCTCTGATACCACGCTATCACGCCCCAGTCTCCTCAAGAGGAGCCGATCCATTGAGGCGAGACTGGTAAAAAATAATTGAATATCAAATAAATCAACAACATAGAATACAGATCAATTTCAACAAATCCTGATATCAACTACAATCAGATCAATGAGAAGGAATAACATATACAAAACTAAACTATACATTCAGCGGATCAGAAGAGTATTGTCAGATCAAAAGAGTATAGCTTTCAGATACAAACAAAATCATACACAATACTCATGTCATAATTTACAACATGTACATAAAGACCGGTACAGAGTGCGCAAAAGGATCATAATAGAGAACATATATGGAGATATGTAATCTGGATTATATTACATTATTTACAATCAAAAGTTTAGCTCAGCTCAGCTGCCTCCATCTTCGCTCTACTCAACCTGCATGTTTAAAAATACACACAGGGTTGAATACATTGTACCCTAGTGGACACATTGCCAAAACATACATATATAAGACTGGCATACCAACTCTCACAGCAACTCATGAACTTTTACTTTAAAATAAACTAATATGTTACAAAACATTTAATCATAATTGCGCAGTTTAACTCAACACATACATTAACTATATGTTTAAATGGTGTGATCAGGAAGCAGGTCTACTTCCATGATCACGGTATCCAGCCTGTTTGGTAAGACCTTTCTCTCACCAGGTCTGGCACCAAGTGCACTAATCTCGGCTCTCGTAGAGTTATCGAGATCTGATCATTCAGATTACCTTGACATTCAAAATGCTGATGGTTCTGGTCGTATTCACCGACTCAGATTTTTGCATACTCTCTTATCGCCTTACCAGTTCAGAGGAGAGATAGGAAATACAGCAATATATTTAAGACATGCTCAATCATTTTAAAACAAAATACATTTTCATTTCATAAATAATTTAATATCATTTTTAACCCACTTTTGTTTTACAGTTGACTAACTATGAAATACTCCTTGTTTATTTCCTGTGATTCCCATTACCTTCAATAATTAAAAGTAAATTAATCAAACTATTTTAGAAAATCTTAATTTGGATAATATGTAACTATTTTCTCAATGACTACATACATTTCTAATGTTGTTAATAGAATAATATTCTTAATAATGATATTTATCATTGAGAGAGAATTTATATGTTGAGTATTAAATTTATTCTGCATAAATATTGTTAGTTAATAGTTTGGAAGGAAAAGAATTTGTAAATAATCAATTGAATATATAAAGTAGGAATTTATCGTATTGGAGTATTATACTTAATTTGGATCAAGATCTTAATTGACAATTAATTAATTAAATAAAATTGTTGTTAATAACATTAATGTCACGCTTAATGTAGTCAAAATCTTTAATAACAATTAATTTAACAAATTATATGAAACTTGATTTCATTTTTTTTAATTGGGGTCAAAATTTAAGCAAACAAAATGCCATGAAGGATTCTAACACTTAATCTCTACCATGATATAAAAAGGTTGTGACCTAGACAAAATTAGACAAAATTGTAGATATAGAGATTCGAACTCTTCACCTTTCAGTACAACGGTCAACTATGATGTTAGGAATATAGTTAAAAATATTATAACCCCTTGGTCTCAATTGTATGTATCTTTTTTTTGGTGCATCAAAGCTTAGTCAATCTAGTTTCTAGCAACTTAGTATCGAGTCAAATTGTAGAAGTCCTGTAATAGAACTAGAATAGAAGATCGAAGAATGCTGAAGGAATCAACACATTTGAAGATTGCTGAAGACGCTAGTAAAAGACTAGCAAACACAGAAGAATGTTGGACACGCCTAAAAGAATGCTGAAGGAATGAAGCAAACACGTTGTTGAATCTCAGCAAGACTGTTGAGATATCAGCAGACTACTAACTGCCAGCAAACGCACAACAGCAATCAACACACAATACAAAGTCGTGAGTCAGAAGACCCAAATCACAAGGAAACCCGACGAATCAGAGTGAAGGATAATCAACAGAAAAAAAGGAAGGTTTCCAGATTGAAACTGAAAGATCCGTTCTGACAAAGACGTCTTAGATAAGGAGATTGCTAATCAGAGAGGAAGGAGACCAGAAGAGTCTCTGTGCTTCGCAGGAAAAAAAAAGGACAGAGATTGGCGAGCAGACACTCTGTGTCTAACGGATAAGATTTAAAATAACCGTTTAAATCTTCACCTATAAATAGGTGTTATCAAATGGAGATTGAGAGGTTCGCAAAAAATCTACAACAGAGAAATTAGAAGAGATCTTAATACTCTCAATCCCATGCAAACTCACATTCGAGATTATACTTGATTGAAGCTTTACACAAGCTTACATACTAAAAACTCGAGACCTCGGAAGTTTTACTTCTAAGGTTAACATTGGGATGCTTTCTATCTTGGAAAGAATCTAGCAGTCACCTTGCTCTGCAAGCGTGATTATCACGGGCCATTGCCAAACACGGAAAGGTTCTGGGAAGAACTATAAAACTCCCCAGGTAGACATCCGAGGAGAATGGAGGTTTGTCCTCACTCTAAGGAGTGTCAAAGGTGCAGATTGAAGACAGAGGTGCTTGAAGGTGCGCACTGACCAAACGGAGGAGCTGCTCAACGTTAGAGATTAAGCCCGACCTTATAATCAATCAATAGTGAATTTTCAGTCAAGAGGACTGAAGAGTGGACGTAGAACAATTGTTTGAACCACTATAAACCCCTTGTTCATTTACTGCTTTTTATATTTGGTTACATATTCCTTAGTTTAAAACTCAACACACCAAGTGTTGAAGTATAATCTGCAATAAACTTAATGAATACTCGAGCTTAAACACATTTGATAAACACTTGCTAAGTCGTGACCTTGGCAAGATAAGTGCAAGATATTATTAGAACTTCCACTGCAATTATAGATACTTTGATCAGGGACCAACAAGTGGTATCAGAGCGGTTGGACTTTACAGTCTAGCTGCTTCTGAGTCGCTTAGGACCAAATCCATTTTTTCCTTGCATACTTCTTGTGTTTCTATGTTAAGCTCAGGATAAGGACAATGGCGAACAATGCAAAGTTAGGAAAGTTCACTCTGGAATCCTACTCCACCTGAAAAAAGAGATTATTGATTACGTTGACAATATACATCTCGACATGAAGCAAGTGATCGAGCAGGGACCAATCAAGATTTAAAAGGTGAAAACACGCATTTTGATCTATCAAGTGATTGGCAAAGATGTTCAAGGACCAAATGAGATGGTGGACATGCCGTATGCAGAGTGGACTCAAGAAGATCGAGCACGTGGTCAAGTGGACTACGTAGCCATAGATTTGATCTTATATTCTTTATCAGGACCTCTGATGGCTGAAGTCTTGGAGTACTAGAATGCGAAAGAAATGTGGGACTTTCTTGGCACCCTGAGTAAAGAGACCGATCAATTGAAGTGGAACAAGCTACAACAGTGCGTAGACAGATACGAGTCATTCCAGATGCTTCCTGGAGAAACAATCAAAGACATGGAAGCTAAATTCAATTCAATCGTAGCAGAATTGAAGAAGTTGAGAAGGACGTACAAACTTCCTGACATGAACTCAAAGATTCTTTCTACAATGCCAAAGGAAGACTGGTTTGTCAAAGTGACAAACCTGAAGGAGAAAGATCTATCAACCATGAGCAAAAAAGATGTGTTCGCCCAACTTCAGGCAAATGAATGGAACATCATGCAAATCAACAAGAGTATGAATGGAACATCATGCAAATCAACAAGAGTGAAGCTGTATGAGCTGCAATATCCATTGAAGATCATCTCGAGGATGCAGCATTCTTCATGAAGAGAGACATACAAAAGTGGAAAACCAAGAAGCCATTCCACTTAGATCGACCAACTCAATTCAGCCCAGCAAAGGAGATCGCATCAACCAGTGGATCTCTAACCAAAGAAACGGAATGCTCAGTTAGCGAGCTGGAGGAGCAGTTGAAAAGATTACAGAACCTGTTGCTGAAAGTTAAAAGGAAAAAGGAAGAATCTCAGCAAACTCAACTAGCAGACAGTCGGACAGCCAAGAAGATGCCAAGAACGTGCTATGAGTGCAACTCGCCAGATCATCTAAAATTCGAGTGTCCTCGAGTAGATCCAGATGAAAGGGAGCGGCTGAGAAAGCTTTTCGAGAAGCACGCATCAAAGGTTGTTGCCAATGCCCTACTGACCAGAACAGAAATATCAGACATCCCAGATCACGACGATAAAAATTATTCATCTGAAGATGAAGAGGATGTTCTCGTGGTATTTATGACCAACATAAATGAAGATGTTGACCGTGACGAAGAGCAGATAGGAGAATAAGTCCTAGAGGTCACGAGAAATCAGGTAACAAATTTTGTTATGTCTGCTGCTTCTACTTCAGAAAATTTGTGTGATACTGTTGATTCATGTTTCTAAGAATCAGACGATTTAACTATAGAATCTCTTTTAAATGAATTCTCAAATTTTCATGCATTAAAAGATGTTTTGATAAAAGAAAATTCATCGTTGAAATATCAGATTTCTATCTAGACCAGTGAGATTGAAAATCTAGGTCAGTAGACGAGGAACTCTCAAAACTCATAATTGAATTATCTTCTCTAAGTAAAAATTTTGATTGTTTAAAACAAGGGAATGAAGTTTTGAAAAACAAAAACTCCGTGCAAAAATCCTTGTTAATGTAGATTTTCTAAAAGCACGAGAGATTTAAATAAGATCTTAAGTGTTTAAAGGAGCACGAATAACCATGCTGGAATCGGTTTTTAAAAAGGAGAATCCAGCAGTGCTGAATCTGGTAGATCAAATAAAATAATCTTTGTCCCAGCAACCGGGAAGGTTCAACAAACTACTAGGAAAGACAAAGGGGACAATGCTAGATCAACAAAAGTTGCTCAGTAGAAATGTTGGCAATCTAATAATCCCCTATTGACTGCTCAGCAGTGACTGAAATATATATCTGCTGAGAGGAAGACAACAAAGTCGAAGTATATAACTCAACAGATTGTTCCATCTGCTAGGAAGGTTCATACACAACCTAGCAAGGCTAAGCAATCTGCTGAGATTGCAAGGAAGCCAGCATACACACCAAGTAGGAGGAACACCTACTTGAGGCCAGAGTCTAAACCATTGCATTTTCAAAAGACTGAGAAGGCACACACCACTACACCTTTCCATGTTAATTCAATGTATTACTCTAATAGGAAGGGAAGGGTAGTGAAACGTGATGGCAAGAGAATTGTCAAGATCATGAAAGTCTAGATTCCTAAGGGACTAATCCAGAAAACTAATCCTGCAGGACCCGCAGTTGATCGGGTACCTAAAAATTAATTTTTTTATTTTGCAGGAACATGGTCCAGCAAGAAGAACATCGAGGAAATTAAAAGAATAGATCCAAGATAGTGGATGCTCAGGTCACATGACAGGAGACGAAGAAATATTCACAGACCTCCAGAAAATCAAAGGACCTTCAGTTTCCTTCGATGATAATTCAAAGGCTAGAGTAATTGGAAGAGGGTGCATCGAGCAAAATGGAATGCGCATCAGTCGGCTAAGTGAAAATGGATATATTGTTTCATTCTTTGATACAGGTTGCGAGATTGCTAACAAGACCACTGAAGAAGTAAAGCTTAGAGGAACCGGAAAAGGAGGATTGTACGTTGTAGATTGGGAAAGTGGTCAGCAAGCTTCATGCTTCATCGCATTCAACAAATAAGAAACCAATTGGCTATGGCACAAAAGGCTAATGCACTTAATCTTTAAAACTATCAATTATATAGCCAGAAATAACATTGTTACAGGACTGCCCAAAGAGACCTTCAAGAAGGAAGGAGTATGTAGAGCTTGCCAACAAGGGAAACAAGCTAAGGCGTCCTTCAGATCTAATCCAGGAAAGGCCACATCAAACAGAATCCTTGAGCTACTGCACATGGATTTATTTGCCCCTGTGACTTCACCCACTGTAGGTAACAAACATTATACATTGGTTGTAATGGATGACTATTACAGGTACACGTGGGTGAAACTGCTCAAAAGCAAAGATGAAGTGAAGATAGTCCTACCGGAGCTGATACTTCGAGTGCAAAATGATAAAGAGCTCACGGTGAAAAGGATAAGGTCCGACAATGGAACAATATTCTATAACGGAGCAATAATGGACTTCTGTGCCGACGTTGGGATAGGACATGAAAGGTCCACTGCAAGAACACCTCAGCAAAATGGCCTGGTAGAGCGGATGAACGGGACTCTAAAGGAGGTTGTGCGAACAATGCTTTTCGATACAGATCTAGGTTAGAGATATTGGGGAGAAGTTGTAATGAATGCATGCTACAAGCAGAATTGAAGTGGCTTGAATCTCCAATTCAACAAAACTCCCTACGAAATCTATCATGGTAGTAAGCCTTCCTTAGCTCATCTTCGTGCTTTCGGTTCACCATGTTATATCCATAATAATGGGAAGTCAAAGTTAAGTACTTTTTCTAGAAAAGCTGATGAAGGGGAGTTCTTAGGATACAGGCATCCTTCTCACAAGGGTTATAGAGTACTTAACAAGACCACCAAACTTGTGGAAATAACATGTAATGTTATTTTTTATGAAGCAACTTTAGTGTGCAGGACTATGAGCAACCTAAGAGATGTGATTCATGAAACCAATAATGTCAATGGACATTCAAGCTCGAATACTTCCAAAGTTTAATCGATTGCTCCGACTAGGTTGATGAGTGAATCTTCATCTATGCTGGAGACCTCGGCCGATCAGCAACCAACTGAGATGGTCGGTGATGTAACTGGTAATGCTGAAGCCACTCTAAATCCTCTCAATGAGCTCACGTGTTAAGGGGGAACTCAAGAAGGAGAAACCATTCAGTAAAACGAAGACATTGCTAAGAATCCCCAAAATAGTGATAGGACTACTTACGACAACACTGCTGAAAATGACCAAGAGCGGGCTGCTGACGAAAGAAGAATCACTCTAGCAAATACAGATCTAGCAGATAATTCATCAGAAAACAACAATTCAACAGACGACAACCCAGCAAGTGTAGCTGGAAACCTGAACAATATACAACTTGTTGATGTACCTATTTCTGAAAGTTAAATTGGAGCATCCAACAGTAAAACCATTCCAATCTCGGAGTTGAAAAGATCAAAATGGCTGCTAAGAGATTATCCTTTAGAAGCTATATTAGGAGATCTTGCTAATCCAATTCGAACCAGACACAGCGCAATGCTAACCTGCTATATATCTCAGGAGGAGCTGATATGTGTGTAAAATGACCTATTTTTCGATGTGTGAGTGTGCATGTTTGTGGCCATTTTACCCTCATATCATATGCTTTCGTTGTTCTTTTGTATTATTTTCGTGTTTGAAATATTGTAGGACGTGTTTTGAGCATAATATGGCATATTTGGTGGAGTTTTGGAAGAAAATCGTCCGAGTTTGAAGTCCGAGGAGGTTAGGTTCGTCTGAGCGGAGCGAAAGGAGAGTTTCAGAGGCTTGGAGGAGTTGCCTGGCCGAGCGAAGCAGGCTCGGCCGAGCTGAGCCAGACAGAGGGCTCGCTCGGCCGAGCAGTGCAGGCTCGACCGAGCCATGCTGACAAAGAGCAGGCTCGGTCGAGCGATTCTGGCTCGGCCGAGCCAGAACGTGCCTCCCAACATTCCACGGCTTCCAGGAAGGCTCGGGCGAGCCAATTTTGGCTCGGGCGATCCGAGACCCTTCTTGCTCGCCTATAAAAGGGGGAAAATCAGTTAATTGAAGAACTTTTTGCCAAAATTAGAATAACTGTCACGATACTTTTCCCTAGATTCATCTCCAAACCTCTCCCCAACCAAAATCAAGGGGAGTCAAGCCACATTCCATCCATTTGGTGAAGATTGAAGAAGGAAGAGAGGTAGATTGGATTCAAAGAAGACAACCGAAGAAGATCAATCATTGACCTTGAAGTTTTGTAATGAATTCTCTTAATTCTCAATTTGTTTTGTACTTAACTCAAGGTATGGAGAACTAATTTCATTAGTGAGTGTTGTATAACGGATATTGTGATGGATTGAATCGATTATGCATGTTTACTTTCCTTATGAGGGGTTGATTTGCACTTGAGCTTGTTTCTTGCCTATTAGGTGTAGGTAATAGCCAGCCTTTAGGTAGTTGACGTGAATGTTGCAGCCAACACGCGGACAAAATCGTCGTGATAAGTGCATAATCTTATAATTCTAGTTCCAATCCATGTGCGGTGCCAGGATTATAGGGCGATAATTGACGGTCGATTGGGAGTGGCCTAGGAGTTAATAATGTAGTTGTTTGCAATTCCTAGTGTCATCTACCGCTAGTTATCTATAGCAAGTGACTAGCGACATTAGAGTTGGTTGCTCAACCTCATAGGAATTAAAATTTGTTTGCAACATAACTTGGTTTAATTCGGAACAATTGAAGTTTACAAACACTCACTATCTTCTAAGATTGTCGGATTTGTTATCTTAATCTACCTAAACCATTGATTGAATTACATGATTGGAGAAGTTAGCAATTTGTTTAATCATTGATTGTTTGCATTTAAAGCTTAGTTTACGATTCATTGCCTAGAGAGATGAAAATCAACGACATTTGAGTAACCTAGCTATTGATACACTTCAATTGAGTAGATGATATCCACTTGAGCGAATTAGAAAAGAGATCGGATTGATAAATTTAACGTGTTAATTGTGTGTGGTTCATGCGGCTATCATGTTTTTGGCGCCGTTGCCGAGGAATCTTTTAGTAGGTCTTGTGGAATTATTGAAAGTTGAAGTATGTATGCTAGGTGTTTGAGGAAATGACTGTGTGAATATTGTTACTAACATTTGTTTGTTAATTGTTCTTGTTTGTTTTGTTGAATTGTTTGTCTTGTAATTGGTAGGTGAGTACTAACTTTTGTTTGATTAGTTGTTAGTTGATTTATTCATTGGTACTTCGAGAGGGTTGGACTTGTGTAGGTGTCAAATGGAGAATCAAAGAGGGGACGCCAAGGAGAGATTGGATAATTTACAAAGGCAAGTGGAGGAGATGAAAGCAAAAATGCTGGAAAAACAAAGACCACGAAAGCCCCTTCGAAGCGTATATGAGAAGATGTTTGAATGTAATTACCAATGGCCGAAAGAGCAAAGGGTTTACAATACGGTGAAGGCTGAGAAGAAGTATAGAGAAAGTGATATGTGGAGGAGCAAATTGGATCAAATGCAAGAACAATTAAACTTGTTGAGGAGGCCACGTAGAGATAGTGAGGTGGTGAAAGAATGTTTGAGAAGTATGAAGGGAAACTCGAAGAGACTCCAACACAAGAATCAACCGTTGCCAATCCATGGAATGAAACGGGTCAAGAAGAGAGAGTTTCAAAGGACACAAAACTAATTCTGAGGATGAGTGGCAATGAGATTAATGAAGGCATGGGGGATAAGAGTGCTAGCATTGTGATGAAATCCAAGGAAAGTGTGAGTGATGTTGAAGAGGAAAAGGCAATGGAAGATACGAAGATTAAGAGAGATGAAGTCAAAGAAGAGGAGATAGAAGTGGTGCAAGAGGAAGAACCACAAAAGGAGGGTGAAGAGTTACCTCAAGAATATGAGGAGGATAAGGGCACCAACGGGTTGGTGCAACATGAGGATTGTATGAAAAAAGATGATAACGAGATACCTTCACCCGAGGAAATTCAAGAAATTCCAGTTTTTGCACAACTATTGGAAGAAGAGTGTGAGGAGAAGTCTATAACAGGAGGATTATGTGGAGAAACGGTGTTTGCTTTTCCTTCCCAGTTAATAGACGATGTTGGAAAGGAGTTGGTGCTAACAAAGAAGGTGAATGAGGTTTACGAGTTAGTTGATAAAGGAGACAGATAGAGGAGATGTAATAATGCCGATGGTGTATTTGAAAGGTCATTGGTGATTGAGACATGGTTAGATGGGGTGTTAGATAGCATGCTTGTGTTGAGAAAATTTCGAGTAGTAATGAGTGTAAGTTTGGTTGGAGGTAGCTTAGGAAGAAGATCAATCGACGAGTTGCTTCCAAGCAATGCACGATCGGTAGAGAAAGGTATACTCAAAATTCACAAGGTTTTTGACAATGGATGACATGGTAAGGTCGTCTAGCTACCGACGTTAAGAAAGCGCTTGTTGGGAGGCAACCCAACCAATTTTCTTTCTTTTGTTTAAATTGCTTTTAGTTGATTTGATTTTGAATAAATGTTTAGTTTGTTGGTTTTGTGTTTGTTAGGAGAAACTACAAGTTCAAGAGGAGTGAGTGCGCACCGTTTACCTTTTTACAAACTTAGTCTCACTTGACTAAGTTTGGGGGGATTGGTCAGTATTCGGTGCTCTTCTCAGGTTCACTCTTCTCTCTCTCTCTCTATCCTTACCTTTATCCTTAGTGTAGTTTAGTTTAGTTAAATTTGAATAATATTGATCATTCGATATGGTTGTAATATGATATTGATCTACTTTTGTTTGATTGTGGATTTTGGGATGTTGAATTTGATTTGCTTCTACTTCTATTAAATGGTTGTGATGAATCATTGCGCGAGCTTGCATGGGTTGAATTCTTTCTATTTGGCTTTGGTGTGTGGATGTGTCTAATGGTTTGGGATGAATGGTGGTGCTAGAGGATAAATGTTATAATTTTTCTTGAGATATTGGTTTGTGGAAAGATTGGTGGATATGAGAGCTTTATTGGTTTTATTATGCTCAATTGTTTGGTGGTGTTGTATTGATATGTAGTAGGTGCAAATAAAGAATGGAGAGCGGTTTGATCATGTCTACCGATGGGTAACACCTTCTATCGTTTCTCCTACCATTTAGTTTCAATTCAGTTGTTCTTGGCATGTAGATTGTTAATTACGATGTTGTGTGCTTGTGTTGTGTTTGTGTGATGAGCCCAAACGAGAATTGGAGATTTGAATCATGATTTACTTGGTAAGGCTTGAGATTTACTTTGACCAATGATAGAGCATAATCTAGTTGTTGAGGCGTGCTCGAATTGAACTTTTGAATTGCCGAGTTTTGTGTGAGGTTAATGCCTAGGACTTGACAAAAGCCGAGAGTTTTTTAGCCTTGATATTGTCATACTTTGATCGGTTGTGAGTGGCAAGGTTGAGAGCACAAAATCTAGAACTTGAATATATTCTCTATCTATTTGGCATGAGTTTGGTAACTAAAAGATGATCTTAGGCCATCGATTCTTAGTCCTTCTTTTCACTTCGGGAGTATAAGGTTGTTGATATCATAATTTTGCCCTTCATACCCTTGTTTCCCGTGATTGTGCTTAAATGGAGAATTTTCTTTGAAATTATTAGGACAAAATTTGGGGGGAATGAGTGTATGAGGGTGAATACGGAGATGAGAGTTGGGATGGCAATCATTTGGTATCTTTGAGTTGTGATTGTTGAGGCAATAAAAGTATTGAGTGTAGGATTTATTTGAATCCTAGAAAAATGGGTACCAATAAAAATTTGGGTACTTAGAAAAAGAAAAGAGAAAAAGAGAAAAAGAAAAAAAGTAAGGCACCATGAAATGAATGAAAAAAAATGATGGTGCTAAAGAACAAATGAGAAAAGAAAGAAAAGAAAAAAAATAAAAATTATGAGAGTTATTTGATGAAAAAGCCTCAAGGTTAGAAGTGTATTGAAGAGAATAAGTTTGGGGGTTTTGGGATATGGAGAAGTTCGTCACTTTAGCCCAAAACCACCTACCTTTTAGTAAGCCACGTTATAACAAAAAACAAATAGCTATTTGATTTTAGGAACCAACTCATTGTAGTATAGTGGTGAGAATTGTTTCAAGCCTATGGAAATTGAGCTCGATATCTTGTGAATGAGTGAAATTCATCAAACCCTAAACATGTAAGGGAGTGCTTTCATTTCTTTATCCAATGTTGATGAGTGGTTTAAGTCGTTAGCATTAACCGTGTCACAAAGTTAGGAGATAATCTCGTTCGATAAGAACATGCCAAGATGATTATGATGAGCTATGAGGTTGTTTGATGAGGTTTATAGATTGCTTTACTTTGTTTTGATTGAGGACAATCAAAGGTTCAAGTTTGGGGGATTATGATATGTGTGTGAAATGACCTATTTTTCGATGTGTGAGCGTTCATGTTTGTGGCCATTTTACCCTCATATCATATGCTTTCGTTGTTCTTTTGTCTTGTTTTTGTGTTTTCGTGTTTGAAATGTTGTAGGACGTTTTTTGAGCATAATATGGCATATTTGGTGGAGTACTTATTTGCAGAACCCCTCAAGTTCTAGCCTCACATAGTTGTTGAATTCTTTGCCCGATCCGTGATTGATAAGAGTGAGAAATTCTTTAGCACAAGTGTTTTGGGCACGAAGATAATAATGAGCCCAGAGGTCTTAGCAGAGAAGTATGGCCTGAGAGCGGATGGAGAGGATGTTACCACCTACAAAGTAAATGATGGTGAAGAGATGCAGAAGGGATTGCGCAGGTGGAAGATAGATACATTCAAGGAGCTATGGAAACCAACTGCACCGTTGAGATCATTGGAAGAGCTCATGAAGAGCCTAGCGCAAATAGTGATAAGGATGCTGGTAGGCAAAGTTGGCTCACTTCCCGAATTGAGTGCCAAAAAGTTTGTTGTGATGATGGCTATTGATGATCAAGTCCGTGGGAATCGGGCGAAGTTCATTTACACCAAGTGGCTGGCGCACGTCTTCAAAAATAAGAATATCAAGACGGAGCATACGTTCACCCAGGACATAGGTTTTGGACTCAAGATAAGTCACTTTCTTGAGGGCATTATACCCAAAGGGAAGTGTTGTCGTGGAGAAGATTTGATATCTATAGACTACATACCGTCCACCAAGAAGCAACAGCCCGCAAAGGACTTTAGGGAGCCACTAGTTCATAAAGGACAAAGCAATGTCAATCCCAACGAACAATTTTTTGATGAAGAAGAGCCCTATCAAGGCGAGGCTATTCTGCAGACTACTATTCCACTGACTGAGGAGGAAATTGAAGCGGAAAGAACGCAAGCAGAACAGGATGCCCTGTTCTAACAGTTTGAAAGCCTACAAGAGATCACACAGCTAGAACCCCCTATGCCACCTGCAGTGAAGATAAAGCGCATGCCGAAAAGCCCCCAGCAGAGGAAGAGAAAGCCAGCACATGATGAAGGAAAAGCAAAGAAAAGAGGAAGTAATGATTGCTTCCAAGGATCAATTGTTCAGGTCATTGTCCCAGTAGTAGACACATCACTACTGATTCTGATGTTGCCAAGGATGCCGACGAAGTGCCTGTCGAGTCAGCCTCCAAAGAAACGAAGAGAAAGCTAGAGTTCTCTGCAGAAGAGAAGGAAGCATGGAAGAAGAGGCGTCAGGAGAAGGCATTGAATAAGGCACGAGAGCAGAAGGAATTGGACAAGGCAAGGTTGCAGATACTTCTGGATCAAAGGGATGCCAAATATGAGCAAATCAAAGCTGCCTATGATGAGCACAATGCCATGGTGAAGGATGGTGATCAACCTGGACGCATCACCAAGAAAGATGTTGAGAAGGCACAGATCGCAAAAGGCAAAACTAAGGTCAGTGATGCCAAAGAAAGGATTGCAAATCCAGATGCTGAATTTGACAAAATGCAAAGGCAAGGACCATTCAGGGATTTGCAAGATATGGTGCCAAGAAGATCCGGTGAATCGATGATACAGCAGACTCCTACACAAGGAGAAAGGGGTGTTGCTACTCTGACTGTTCAGCCCGTCACTGCACAAAGGGGAGTGATGGTGCTAATGTTAACACTGGAAGTATTGTTCTACGGGTTGTTGTGCAAGGTGGTAGCAACTCTGTATTTGAGAAAATATCTGAAGATCAACAATTGGTTGTGCAAGGAGGAAGCCAGGTTGTAATGATTTTAGCAAAAAGAGACTTGGTGCAGGAGGACAGCCAAACCCCTGCTGAAAAAGAAGAAGACAAGGCAGCAGAGACAGAGAATGCTGACCTTGAGATAATAATTGAGGAGGGTACAACAAACCCGAAGGTAGTCATTCAGATAGCTGGCTAGCAACATGAATCAACAGCTGAAAGGAAAGTTTATGTAAGAGAAGCTGCTGAGACAGAAGCTAAAGAGAAAGAAGCCACTACCTCACTTAATGCTGAGACCCGAGCGAGATTGCAGGTCAACCTTACCGCAAGCGTAAGAGAACACAGCGAGCAGTATCTTCGTGCTCTGGGAGTGGATCCAGCTACCGTTCCGGAATGGAGATTAGGAGCAGAAACTCCATTTATGCTGAACAAGACCATTGAAATGATGTGGCAGAGGCGCATTCCAATTCCTACTTCTCCCGAAGTGTCAGGTATCTCATTCAGTGACATTCCGAGTGAAGACGATGTGGAGATGACAGGGAGTGCAGAACCTGCCCAAGGGGTCTTGATGCTTGCTAAAGGTAACTCTGTGTTCTCAGAAGACACGTTGAGAGTGCCCATGTAAGGAGCACCGGATAGGAGATTTAAAGAAAAGAGGATTGCCAAGTGGTGCCCTCCTGTCACGGTGAAGGATGAGAAAAACGTTGACCTCATCTCATGGGCAAAAGACATTTGTATGTTTATAAAAGCCCAAGTTGTTGACGAGCTTGAGACCACATATGTGTAGGGTTTGAGTCTACGATGGACAACGCGAATTGCCATTAATTAAATACTTGCCAAGGATCGTTCTTAGGGTACCAGCAATAAATTTCAATTAAACAAATCATGCGATCCTATGCATGCTCCTACAATATTAATTGCAAAGGATGGATTTAGGGAATACCTGATTTCACCGTATGATCTACAGATCTAGATCGGAGCCAATAACGATGAAATGGATCTGGATCTGAATCTGAACACCGGTAATGAATAGTTGTTCCTACAGATCTGATCTTCTGATCTGTTCCCTTGCTCCTTGGAAATCTGGTGAGGATTATCTACCAAGTTGAATCTGAGATCCATAGAAATCGATCATTTCTCCCTCAGATACCCGCCGCCACTCTCTCTCAATTTTCAATATACTGAAACCCTAGTTATCACAACTTTTTGATCTGATAGAGAGAAGGCCTATATATAGTGTTAGGGTTTTGAGAAACCCTAACCCTAATGGGCTGTGAGCAATTAATGGGCCAGACCAGGGATCAGATGCAAATAATAAAGTGGGCCCTCTTTATTAATTAATCCTTCCTTGTTCAACCCAGAACATAATTAATTAATAAAACATTGTTTTAACCTTCACCACGGTAACAATGCTGACTCGCCCCTTTATTACCACGTTATTAGGAACGGGTTGCACCAAACTAACATGATCCACATATTTAAGGTTATAGACATTCATTAATTAATTTGGCTTATGACAATCAGCCATAATTAATTAATCTCTTATTTCCTGAGTAATGCCACTCACCCTTTTTCACTTATGCCTGAATTAAATAATTCAACCTGCAGGGTTTAGCATAATGAACCTTGTGAGCTCCTCAGGGAATGTCACCATCCTGAAACGGATATGCTTACCTAAACGTCCAGACTAAGCAGGCCACACACAAATTGCCAACACCCAAAATACGGGTATAAGAGTACATGTAAGACTCGCCACCATGGTAAATCAAAGTGCGGTCAATCTGTCTGTGCCCCTTATCCTTTAGTTAGGTTTAAGATCATAGGAAGTATGTTAGGGATCTGGCTCATTCATATGTCAATGAGAATGGCACATCCCACTGTTGATCCCATCAATACATAACCATGTACCGACACATCAAGTAGCTAGGATAAGCCCACTTATGAACCGATGTACCGCAGCTTAGACCGACAGCCTATCCAGGGACCGTCTCAGCTGTGATACTGTTTATATCTCTCTAGGTCAAACGATTCATATGATCCTCTGTGATCTCCTACACACCATATGATCATCCATATAGGCGAGATAATAGGATATTATGGTTCGTTGTATGTTTGTTCTATCAGACAGCGAGTATTGTTGCGGCAACATATATGAAGACCAGTGTACAAAACACTTAATCACATATGCTTTCAATATATAATCCCAACAATATGCCTCTGAATTCATGAACGGGTCTTCCGATCTTGGATGGTTGAAGATAGAGTTCCAAAGGTGGAGATTTTTTGACTATGCCACCCACGAACTACATTATGAAGACCGCGCCATCATGATGGCACAGATGGGTCTAAGCTATTGGAGAAGTGAAGAAGAATGGGCGGATGACTAAATCGATCAAACATCCAAGCGGCAGTACACCGAGAAGTAAGTAGCTGCTAGGCTGTAGAAGATCAAGGCTCACAGAGCAATCACAGGAGATCGCTCATTACCGGCCTTTGAGTACGCCATTATTGATTCACCCCCGTTCACTCAAAATTGTAAATCACCAGCAACAAAAGGACAAATGGCTAAAGCTGCTGAGTTGCAAGCAAGACTAGAAGAAGAAGAAGCCGCAGAAGAAGAAAGCGGAGGATCACAGAAAGATGATGGATTTTAAGGAGCGGATACTCACTAAGCTGGCCAATATCCCATTTTGAGTGGATAGCTTTAGGCCTCCCTCTCTAGTCACTGCTAAAGAAGAACATGTTTAGGAGAATGAACCCATTACAACAAAAGACGTTGATCTGACCGCAGTTCTATCTCAGGCACTGACCACCACTGCGGACATTCCTACCACTTCAAATCAAATGGTGCTATCTGAGGAACCCCCAGTCATGACAATTGAGCCCTTGAGCTCAAGTACTTATAATAGGGACCTCCAACAATTCATCCATGCCATGGTAGGAAGAAGCATTGGAGAGCAGATTGTGCCGATTGTGCGAGCTGAAGTGCGAACTCGAGTGGTTTAGGCCAAGGAGGAACTCCACAAGACTCTGCAGGACAACTTTGAGACCTTCTCCACCAACCTTTTGGCTGCGATCAAAGAGGGGGAAGAGAAGAGATTGGCAGAAGAAGTAGAGCGGCGAAAAGAAGAAGAAGAAGAGAGATTTTGGCGCCTCGAAACGCGTAGGAAACTGGAAGACTTACGGAGACAGCAAGAAGAAGAAGAGAAGGAAGAGCATAGGAAGAAAGAAGAAAGGGAAAGGATCAAAAGAGAAGAACGAGAAGCTTTCGTGGATAATTTCATGAAGGTCACAACCAAGACCCTTAGAAATCTGAAGAAACCCACCGGCTCCTCAAGTGCCAAAGAAGCTGATTCGGACTCCTCAACAACCAAAAAGTAATCCTTCCAAATCTCACAAGTCTTCCGGTAAAAAATTTTGGTTTTTGAATTTGGGTGAATGTTTCCTGTACTTTACAGCATGATTTTTTAATGGAAACTAACCCAGGTTGAAGACAACACCTCATTGTCCAACACTGAGTTAATTGCCATAGTTGAACTTACACATTCAGTGTAATCAACAAAATTGCTTAGATTGTTGGGTGTGTGATATGTTCCTGCATGTTGCTCTATAATTGTGTGTGAATGCGCTATATGTTTATCTGATTGATGATTTGAAAGCCATTTATCTGAAGCAAAAAATTTTAATCGAGCAATACCCTTGATATTTTGAGGGGGGACATTTAGGAATCATACTTAGTCTAAGAGAGTTGACATGGTGAGAATAGAATTGATAGGAATATTTTGTAATCTCAGTAATCAACTTTCTCGTGATCAGTTAGTTAGAATTGAGGCTTTGATCGCACCAAAAAGAGAGAAATTGTTAGGAATATTGTTTAAAATATTATAACCCCTTGGTCTCAATTGTATGTATCTTGGTTTTGGTGCATCAAAGCTTAGTCAAACTAGTTTCTAGCAACTTAGTATCGAGTCAAATTGAAAAAGTCCTTTATAGGACACGCTTACTCGAGTTGTAATAGAACTAGAATAGAAGATCGAAGAATGCTGAAGGAATCATCATAATTGAAGATTGCTAAAGACGCTAGTAAAAGACTAGCAAACACAGAAGAATGTTGGACACGCCTAAAAGAATGCTGAAGGAATGAAGCAAACACGTTGTTGAATCTCAGCAAGACTGCTGAGATATCAGCAGACTACCAACTGCCAACAAACGCACAACAACAATCAACACACAATACAAAGTAGTGAATCAGAAGGATCCAAATTACAAGGAAACCCGATGAATCAGAGTGTAGGATAATCAACAGACACAAGGAAGGTTTCCAGATTCAAACTGAAAGATTCTTTTCTGACAAAGACGACTAAGATAAGGAGATGGCCAATCACAGATGAAGGAGACCACAAGTGTCTCTGTGCTTCGCAGGAAAAGAAGGACGGAGATTGACGAGCAGACACTCTGTGTCTAACGGATAAGATTCAAAATAGTCATTTAAATCTTCACTTATAAATAGGTGTTATCAATGGGAGATTGAGAGGTTCGCGAAAAGTCTCCAACAGAGAAATTAGAAGAGATCGTAATACTCTCAATCCCATGCATTCGAGCTTATACTTGATTGAAGCTTTACACAAGCTTACATACTATAGCAGTTGCCTTGCTCTGCAAACGTGATTATCACGGTCCATTGCCAAACATGGAAAGGTTCTGGGAAGAACTATAAAACTCTCAGGGTCAATGTCTGAGAATAAGGGAGGTTTGTCCTCACTCTAAGGAGTGTCAAAGTGAAGATTGAAGACCAAGGTGCTTGAAGGTGCACGCTGACCAAACAGAGGAGCTGCTCAACATTAGTGATCAAGTCTGACCTTGTAATCAATCAATAGTGAGTTTCCAGTCAGGAGGACTGAAGAGTGGACGTAGAACAATTGTTCGAACAATTATAAACCCCGTGTTCATTTACTGCTTTTATTTGGTTACATATTTCTTAGTTTAAAACTCAACACACCAAGTGTTGAAGTATAATCTGCAATAAATAACTAGTTTTCTGAAATTCATTCCTAATATGTCCATATTTTAATACAAATCAATCATCTGAAGTGCTACTAAAATCTGATAAATTTGTCAGTTTATGGGTTAAATTTTTGTACAGTAAAAGAATCACATGGTGTAGCCACAAAAACACCAATATCACTTATCTCAAAACAGATAAAACATTTTTTTTAAATAAATTTCATTCAATTCCATAATTTTAGATACATGACTAATTAAAATTTGATCCCAACCTATTTTTCTACGCAAATGTTTTATTCTTTCAAATTTCTATTCGTAATGCATCTTCTTACTTTCTCGTATTCAAAATAAGTATAAATCATTACAAATAACATATTAAATAAATAATAAAATCGAGAAGGAAAATAATAACCTCAACCAATTTATTTCCTTCCGTCCTTTTCTTTTTTTTCTTTCGTCTTTCTTTCGACTTCGGTAGCTTCTCTCCTCTTCAAATTTTCTCTCCCTTTTCTTTTATTATTCTTCTTTTAATTTTTATTTCTTTACGCCGATTTTTTTTTATGTTTTGCATTAATAAATTAATGTTTACAATATTGTAATATTATTATTTATTTACTTAGTGGAGTAATTTTAGATAAATCTCATGCATGACACTAGGCTTTCAAATATAAATTATCATTCTTTTAATTTTCCTTTTCTTCATTATCACTATTTTAGTTGTTATCCCAATTATATATATACGTTGTACCATTACATTCATATATTTATTTAGATATCTATGTGTATATGTTTGGGTGGCTCGATTTAATAAGTTGGAGTCCACAAATGTGTTGCGAAATAAGTTCTTTTTTTGTTGACTTTTATGTAAAGAGAAGTGTGTAAATAAAACTTCTTTTATCCAACTACTTGCCACACAACTATTAAAGACTTAATATAATATTGATTTTATTTTATTTTATTTTATTTTTAGATGTATATAAATAATAAAAAAATATAACTAATTTAGAATAATGTATGTGCATAGGAAATGTTTTTTAACCTAAGGTTTAGGAATATTACACACGTTATGAGGAACAGGTTGTATTGGCTGGAAAAATTCCTATATTTAAGATTAACAGACATTCATTAATTAATTTGAGCTCTGACAAGCTTGCAAAATTAATTATCATCTTTTATTCCTGAAACAATCCACTCAACCATTTTCACTTATGCTTGAACTTAATCAGTCTGCAGGACTTAACATGACGAACCTTTTGAGCTGTTCAGGGAATGTCACCATCCTATACTGGATATGGTTACCTAGTTCCAGTAACAGGCAGTCATACAAGATTGCTACCACCCAAGATACAGATATACAAGTTCGATAAGAACTTTCCACCGTAGTATCTCAAAGTGACATGCAAATCTGTATATACTTCCATACCTTCATATAGGCATAAAATTACATTGAGCATCAAGATCAAGATTCTTTTAATGTCAGATAAAAGAATCAATCTTCCTTAGGTCCTATCAATGTGTACCGCAAGCACCAGACATATCAAGCAACCAAGATCAGTTTATTACTGCATATGTTGCAGCTTGTACTGACAGTCTATCGTGGGACTGTCTTAGCTATGATACCGTTTATATCTCGCTAGGTTAACCAACCCATACGATCTTCTGTTATTTGCTACACACCGTATGATCTCCTTATCAACGAGATAAGAGGATAGTTGTGTTTGCGACACATGTTTGTTAATTTAGACAGGAGATGAACATACAACATTAATGATTCCCCGTATATTAACCAATATCCCTTGTACATAATATACTAATTATAATGTTTTCAGTATACAATTCCATCAGTCTCCCACTTATACTCAAAGCATTATAGAAGCGTTTTCCAGAGTATAAAGTGTATATCCTAATCTAGCTATTATGTTAACATCTCACGTGGTTGGCTGCAGCCTCAGTCTAAGGTTACGTACATGCATCTTGTAGACCTTCTGTGGCAGAGCTTTTGTGAATGGATCTGCTAGATTGTCTTTTGTATCAATTTTCTCTATCAGCACCTCACCCCCAGCCACTATTTCTCGTATAAAATGGTTCTTCGTCTCAATGTGTTTTATTGCTCAGTCAGTTTGTGGTTCCTTTAGATCGCCACAGCACTAGAGTTATCACAATACACCATGATAGTCTTGGGGAACTTAAGAATCACGTCCAACTCTAGAAGGAAGTTTCTCAACCATACAACTTCTTTTATAGCTTCAGAAGCTGCCACATATTCTACTTCCATGGTGGAGTCGGCAATGCACTTCTGCTTTGCACTCCTCCATGATATGGCTCCACCTCCCAATGTAAACACATAGCCAGGGGTGGACTTCTTTTCATCCTGGTATGCCTAGAAATCCGAATCCGTATAACACATAGGGCACAACTCCTCACACTAATAGATGAGACAATAATCTCTAGTCCTTTTCAAGTATTTAAGTATGTGCTTTACCACGATCCAATGTGCCTGTCTAGGGTTAGACTGATATCTTGCTACCATGCCTACAGCAAAGCAGATATATGGCCTCGTACATAGCATTACATACATGAGACTTCCCACGGCTAATGCATACGACACCTTGCTAATCTCATCTTTCTCATTTTGTGCCTTCAGACACTATTTTTTAGAAAGATGTACACCATGCTAAAGGGTAACAGCCCTTTCTTAGCAGTTTGCATGCTGAAACGGGCAATCACAGTATCCACATATGAAGCTTGAGACAATGCTAGCATATTTTTCTTGCACTCCCACAAGACTTTTATCTAAAGGATGTACCCCGCATTCCCAAGATCCTTCATATGAAACTTCTCAGATAACCAATCCTTTGTGCCCAACAATACTTCCACATTATCGCCAATTAGAAAAATATCATCTACATAAAGTGCAAGAAACACCACGCTTCCACTAACACACAGACGGTACACACAACTCTCGTTTAAGCATTGTAAATATCCATATGATTTAATCACTTCATCAAAACAAAAGTTCCATGACCGTGAAGCTTGCTTGAGTCCATACAACGACTTCTTGAGCTTCCAGACCAAATGCTCTTCGCACTTCTGCACATATCCTTCTGGTTGTTGCATATAGATGTCTCAGCCTACCTCAAGGTACCCATTTAGAAATGCGGTTTTGACATCCATTTGACAGATCTCTAGGTCCATATGTACTGCTATGGCAAGGAGCATCCCAATGGACTTAAGCATGGCTAGCGGTGAGAAGGTATCATCATAGTTTATCCCTTTTTTTACTATAATCTTTCGCCACCAACCTTGCTTTATAAGTTGTAATTTCTCCATTCGCTCCTTTCTTTTTCTTGCATACCTATTTGCACCCTATGGTTCGATAGCCATCTGGAAAATTAGTTTTCTGGTATACATCCATAGTCGTTATGGATTTTATCTCCGAATTCATGGTGACCCGCCATTTGTCCGCATCTTTATCAGATTCCACCTCGTCGTATGTCCATGTGTCAGTATCATTCAGTCCGTTCTCTGGGATCAAGTCAGAAGACTATCCTACGAATATGTACCTTTCCGGTTGCCGAACAAACCTCCTACTATGACGAGACATTTGAGCCATGTCAGTAGTTGGCAAAATACTCGATGGTCCCATACCTTGCATTGATGGCAGTGTTGGTAGTCTCTCACCTGTTCTAGGTGGATCTACTAGTACATTGAGCTTTCCTAATGAAATCGCTTCATCATCTCCAAGCTTGTGGAAAATGATTTCACTCTTGGATTTGTGGTTTCTTACATATTCATCCTCCAAGAATCTCGCATTGGTACTGACAAAGACCTTCTGATTCTCAGGACAATAAAAGTAATCACCTTTTGTTTGCTTGGGATATCCTACAAATAGCATCAGCTTACACCTGCTTTCTTACTTATCAGGTTCCTTTGTCAGCACATATGTTGGACGACCCCAAACCCTCATTCTCGTTAAACTGGGCTTTCGCCCATACCAGAGCTCCAGAGGCATTTTCAGAACTAATTTAGAAGGTGCCAGGTTAAGCAAATACGCCGATGTTTCCAAGGCATATCCCCAAAACAAAAATAGCAAGCTTGCATAACTCATCATTGACCTAACCATTTTCTAAAGTGTTCTATTTCTTCTTGTTGCCACACCATTTTGTTGTGGGGTTCCCGGTGCAGTCAAGTGGGATGTAATCCCATTGTCTGACAGATACTAAAAGAACTCATTGTTGAGGTATTCACCACCACGATCTGATTGTAGTGTCTTGATAGTCTTACCTAGCTTCTTCTCTACTTCTGCATTGAATTCTTTGAATTTCTCCAAGCATTCAGACTTGTAGCGAAGCAAATAGACATATCCTAACCTTGAGTAATCGTCAATGAATGTAACGAAGTACTCATAACCTCCACGAGGTTGCGTGGACATTGGTCCACATAAGTCAGAGTGGATCAATTCTAACACATCCTCTGCTTGAGACTGACTTGCCTTAAAAGGCCTAGTCGTCATCTTTCACTCTATACAGGATTCACATACTTGATAAGGTACCACTTGGAATGAATCCAAGAGACCATCATTTGCCAGTCTTTTGATACTCTTTAGATTGATGTGACCTAGTCTTTAGTGCAAGAGATATGTTTGATCCTCGTCAGAAGAGTATCTTCTCTTTAAATGATCATTATTATTGTTGAATGAGTTTGATGCAATATTTATGGAAGATTTATGCAAATAGTTTATGATATAAAGAGAGTTAATCAGTTTGCCATGATAGATCACACCGTTATTACCAATGATAGAAACACCACTATCAAAAATAACTGAAAATCCATCATTAAACAACTTGAAAACTGAAATTAAGTTCGCCGAAATACCGACACATATAAAACATCTCTTAAAACTAGAAAATTGTTTTCAAAGCATAAAGTAAATTCTCCAATGGCGACTGCTGAGACTTCCTCTCCCCTGTCCATTGAGATGGTAACCTTGTCATATTTCAGTTGCCTTGACAGCACGTACCCCTGCATAGTATTACAAACTTTCTTTATTATACACTACCCACGAATGGGTAGACACTACTGCTAAACATGTTTCCGTTATAAATGGACATGACGTACATTGTCCGGTCTTTTTTATTTGGTAATCTTTATTCCAATGACCATCCTTGTCGCATTTGAAACACTTGTCCTTCTTTGCAGCTACGCCTGGTGTCCTTTTAGTTTTCTTTTGAGTAGTTGTACCCTTATCTTTCTTCTTAAATATTCTTTTGCGCTTCTTGCCAGCCAACGCAACAGTATGTTCCCTAGAAGTAGTCAAAGCAACTTTCTCCGGATTCATGACTGATTTCATTGCCATTAACTCGTTAAGAGTGTACTCCTTTTTGTTAATGACAGCATTCAGTCTAAAATTCTCAAAGGACTTTGGCAGAGAGTTAAGGATGATATCAACCTGCGCTTCCACATCAATACCACCTCTGTGCAACGTGAGCTTATCCATAAGATGAGTTATGTTGACCACGTGTTCTCTAACTGAGCTACCCTCAGACATTTTCTTCTCCATGATGTCACAAGCATTATCATATGAATGATGTTGTTGTTGTAACACTTTGGACATAGTAGTCATCATATATCATTTCAATATATTGTTAGACTTAAGCTAATTATTATAGTGATTCACTTGCTCAACAATCGATTCAGCAGTGGGAGTCTCCGGTCGTGGCTCATCGAGGACAAACTTGTGTTCCTCTGCAACAAGGATGTAATCCAAGTTGTGTTTCCATTCTTGGAAATTGGGACCAGTTAATTGGTTTTGTGCTAATATATTGATTACATTTTGTAAAGACATGTCTGAAAACATTAAATTAAAGCATAAATAAAAACATAATTGCAAGCTATTGAAACAGATAAACATTGCAACCTTATGATAAAACAATATATTGTTTCCTCCAATTTGCCCAAGTATTTCTATTTAAATGTTTCCTACAATAAAATACTTGACCGGACTACATCTTTCAATTCTAGACCCTTTAATTCCAATCCACGTCAATCTCCTTAGATAAATGGAATTAATAATTGGAGACTAACCAAGACCATATTATCCTACTGAGTATGGACATCACAAATGAGTTATGCTCTGGATAATATCTAAGCCATTATACCAAAAGGCCAACCTTCCCATATAAAGATCGATTTAAAACACACCATGATCCTTTATAATAAGGTTGTCTCATTTAATTCAATCCCTAGAGAACTCATGAAAGATCCAATACGCACGCTACACATGTAGAAGTTTACACATGAGCTCCCACTTCTCACATGAATTAAATGTTTGTTTTAAGAAATCTCATCTATCATAATTTATGAATAATAAAATACGTAAGCTACACATCTAGACGTTTACCTATTAGATTATTCACTTCTAATAAGAGATTGCTTTGTGGAGGTCTTTATAAAATATACAGCTTAGTAATTTTAACTCGTAAGGTTCAATTGCGCACAAATTATTTTAGGTTGCTATAAATTATGGCATTGCTAAATTCTATCATGCCGTGAATGAACCCCAAATTTATAGTCATAATTTAAATTCATAAAATAAATCAAATTGCATGTTTTAAACTAGTAAATAATAAGCATAAAACATGTTCCCTGTTATCTACAACATGTTTGGATGATGCACATAAAATTAAAACACATATATCATGCGAGAACATATAATAAAACAAATAAAAAATGTCTTTGTGTCCTCGTGATACAAAGCAAAAATAAATCATATCTATTACAAGTTGGATCTATTTTATAGATCTTCGATTGGCCCCACTACTTGGACTGAGATCAGTATTCATTTTCTAAAAAATTGGGCCTCCAAGACTTGATCCATAAGAAAATAGGACAACTGGGCCCGTTCACACATTGAAAGCCCAAAGCCCGCGTGTAAACGGCCCGACGGGCCACCACTGAAGAACTCACCGAAAATGCACAATAGCTATGCGAAGCTTTGCACGGATTGCAGCCCACATTCGGCTTCTCCAGCCGTCATCCTCCTTTGCCGACTGCCACCCCAGTCTGCCCGACACTATCCATCGTCGTTCATTGCCAGAGAAGCGCGTAGGGGTGCGGTGGTGCATGCGCCGACCGCACGCACAAACCCTAAGAATGGTGCCGCGCGCAGCTGCATTTCTTCGCACCGCCGACCGCCGCTACTATGTCTTCTTATCCGTCCATCTTCCACCATCATCGCCGACATCCGTAGAGGAAGGAGAGAGCCATCGTGATGCCCGTAGAGTTGCAGGGAAGCCGCGTGCGCACACTCCCCCGCACCTCCTGACCGCCATCACCAGCAACCTGTTGCTCGCCCGCCATCCACGCACCATCGCCTCGACATCCGCATGTCGTTGGGCTCGCAGGGGCGTGGCTGCTGTCGTTGCGGTGCGCGCAGCCTTGCGGCAAACCCTAGGGTTCCGCCGCTGCCTCAGTCGCCAGCTCCCTCCCCTTCACGGTTTCACGGCCATGGTGCACGGCTGTTGCCGTGCCGGTGCTGTCGTGCACCGCTACGTATCGTGTGCATCTTGTGGTTCCTTCATTCTTCGTGTTCTTCATCTTTTGTTTTTATAGATTTAATTTGATATAGAAATTGCAAGGAAACAAAAAAATCCTACAACAATTTTTTAAAAATAAATCTAACCACGAATTTATCTCATGGATTAAAAAAATGAATCATTATAAAAGGGCTGATTAACCCGAGAACCACGATGAACAAAAAACATACAATCGCAATTGAATAATAATAACCATCATGAAAATTCATAGAATATTATTTTTCCTGACAGAGCCAATTAATTCAACCTGACTCTGATACCAATTGAAGGGATTGCTGGCAAACTGAATTGTCAATCCGTGCCTATCGAGAAGCATACTTTCCTCCTTCTTTCTTAGATCAATCACTCTATGATCAGCTCCCAATTACTGGTCTGCTGCTTAGAAAGTTATGAACTTATGGTGTGTTGTGATATGTGAGTCTGATGGGTAAATTATAGGAGAAAATTGATCTCAGGTGGGCTTGAGCTTTCATGGGCCAGACTAGGGACCAGAATGCAAATAGCAAATAAGGTCTGTCAATTAATTAATTCTCATATTCAACCCATAATATAATTAATTAATTAATATTGATTCATGCCACCAAAGAATCAACACTGCCCTGCCTATTTGCTACCACGTTATAAGGAACGGGTTGCTTTGCCTCGAAAAATTCTCATATTTAAGGTTAACAGATATTCTTTGAGTAATTTGAGCTCTAACAAGCTTACAAAATTAATTAACATCTTTTATTCATGAATTAATCCACTCAACCATTTTCGCTTATGCTTAAACATAATCAACCTGCAAGACTTAGCATAAGGAACCTTTTGAGTTGTTTAGGGAATGTCACCATCCTAGACGGGATATGGTTACCTAGTTCCAGTAACAGACAATCATACAAGATTGCTACCACCCAAGATAAAGATATACAAGTTCGACAAGAACTTTCCACCATAGTATCTCAAAGTGACACACAAATCTGTGTATACTTTTGTACCTTCATATAGGCATAAAATTACATCGAGCATCAAGATTAAGATTCTTCTACTATTAGATAAACGAATCGATCTTTCTTAGGTCCTATCAATGCATACCGCACGCACCAGACATACCAAGCAACTAAGATAAGTTGCTTATTACCACGTATGCTGCAGCTTATACCGACAGTCTATCCTGGGACTGACTTAGCTGTGATACCGTTTATATCTCGCTAGGTTTACCGATGCATACGATATTTTGTGATCTACTACACACCGTATGATCTCCTTACCGACGAGATAAGAGGATATTTGCATTTGCGACACATGTTTGTTAATTCAGACAGGAGATGAACATATAACATTAATGATTCCCCGTATATTAACCAATATCCCTTGTACATAATATACTAATCATAATGATTTCAGTATACAATTCCATCACATATCACATTGGATAAAGATGGAGAATCAGTAAATCCATTAGCTTACTGAGGCATAATTGGCTCACTTCTATATTTGACAGCCAACGGGCCCGACATTTCATATGTTATCGAAGTGTGCATAAGATTTTAAGCCAATCCGAAGAAATCGCACATGAATGCTACCAAAAGAATCGTTAGATAGTTGAAGTGCACTGAGTCATTCTAGTACATAAGTTTATATGTTGGTTCAGCAAGAAACAACACTCGGTCCCAACATCTACTACAGAAGCTGAAATGTTGTTGCTGCCAGTCGTTGTGCTCAAGTATTGTGGATCAAACAGCAATTGCTAGATTATGATGTCAGCTTAGGGTGCGTGTCAATCTACTGCGACAAGAATAGTTTGATGTGCATCACGAAGAATCCGGTTCATCATTCCAAAACCAAGCACATCGACATTCAACATCATTTTATTCATGATCGTGTTGGGAAGAAGGATATAAGCGTGGAATATATCCGGACTGAAGATCAACTTGCAAACATTTTCATGAAGCCTCTCCCAGAAGCCAGATTTAAGGAGCTTTGTATCAAACTTGGTCTTTTGGAGTTTGATAAAATCTCAAAAGGAGAAGAATGAATCCAAGCTCTCATTCCTTCATTTGCCTTGAAGAAATTCTTGGTTTTCTGGAGAAGCGGATTAAATTAAGTCCAAGCTCTTAGTTTTTGGATTTCTGAGTATTTTAGACTGAAACTGATCGCCAGTTTAATTTCGAGTTCATCAATCTGAAGGATATCCAGACGGACTCTACGGGTTCAAGTTCATTCAGTTTGAAGCTTGCCAGTTTCATCCAGATGTAGATGCGGACTAAGACTGTGTCCAAGCTCTCAGTTTTTCCCATATGCGAGACTAATTGAAAATGGTACGTAGCAGATTAAAATTGAGTCCAAACTCTCAGTTTTGGAGAATGAGACTGGCGTATTAGTCCAGACTGACACTCAAGTTATCCCATACTTACCCAACCAGCCCAAGCTGAGAATATTTATGGGAAGGATTTTTGAACTCCAATATCGCTTATGCGACATGCAGCATTAAATGTTGAATTTAAGGCAAAAGTGTTGAAGCGCAGTCAACCACAGTCAAAGGTCCAATAAGGATGTGCCACGTCAGTAGTTACAAGTAGCCACGTCAGCTACCCACGACTCTAGTCGTAGGTCAAGATCATATCAATCATCGCAACTTTTCTCGACCGCTTCCCCGCTTCTGGACCAATCCTAACCGTTTGAACTGGAGTACACTGTTCATCTCCACCCAATAAATAGGGTTCCTCCTCCGACGGGAAAACTTTATTGCAACCTAATTTTCTAAAGCATTTATTTCTCCAAGTACCCCCTCCCTTCAACAAACATTCTCTGCCACATTCCTTGAAAGTATTTCAATCATTAGTATTTAATGACGGAATGTTCCCATAGTGTTGGAACTTCCAACACCGAAGGACCATCCAGTCCCATGGCAGTTGTGACAAATTTGCCAAAACATGAACCATCCTTCATCAGTGTCTACCAACCGGCGAACTGTGACACAACTATTCCCTATGCCAGGCTGGTGACCATCTGCCAAAATAAGGAGGCGAAGGCAAAACTAAGGTTCGCTCAGCAAAGGGCTGCCCAAGTCCAAAAAGAAAAAACCTTATATCTGCCCTTTGCTCAAAAGAACTTTTCTAACATAATCGAGGTTCACACCAAAGAAAGACTCCTAAATTTTATAACCACAACACCAGATGCCTTCCATCCCCATATGGTCGCGGAATTTTTTGCACATGCAGTAGTTGCCCAGGATAAATCCCATTTCATCACAGGCATCTTTGGGTGCAGGATTTTTGTGGATCCTGCCTTATTGGAGTAAATCTATTCTTTGAGGAATACCAAGCCTAGTGTGGAAAAATACAAGGAGAATGATCGAAAAGCCATGCAGAAGCACTGGCAAAATGGAAGAATGAGGAAGTGAAAGATGACTGGAAGCCAAGCACCCCCAATTCTTAGTTTACAACTTACTACAAAATGTTGTGTGACATTGTGGTAAGGATGCTGCAATGTGAGAAAGGCTCCCACTCGGAACTGAGTTTGAAGAAGTACTCAGTAATGATGGCGATCGATGACAGAATTACGGGAAATTGGGCTGAGTTCATATATGGTCGCCTTCTGGAGAATGTCGGAAGAAATATCAACATGAAGATGGACCACACTTTCACCCATTTTGTTAGCTTCGAACTGAACATTAGTCATCTTCTTGAAGTCCTGATGCCTAAAGAAAAGATTGACATGGGCGAGGCACTCCTAGGAACTAATTACATTCCATCCACCAAGGCCCAGCAAAAGATTGTGAATTGCAAGAGGCTGAGGTACATGACGGGGAGGCATAATGTGGATCCGGAGGATCTAGTCTCCGAGGATGAGGCCCTGGAAGATATTAAAGGGGTCATGGTACCCGTCGTTGCCCAGCAACTCACCTAGGAACAAAGGGCCAAACTGAAAAAGAAGAAGGCCAAAGTGGAGCACTGCTTCCAGCAATTGGAAGAATGCATTGCTCCAGGCACACAGACTGGGACTGAGGTAGTTTTACCTACCACACTGCAGACTAAGACTGAGCAGCCAGTCCAGAAGAAGCCAAAGAAGAAACCGGTCCAGAAGAAGGCGCGGACTGAAGGTGCCAGTGCAGGAAGAAGAGATCCCTTCTAAGGATTTGTTGTGCTCACAATCCTCGTTCCAGGCAGCAAAGAAGATCAGTTTGCCAAAATGCAAAGAAAAAGGAAGAAGACTGTCGCGGAACTAGAGGCAGTGGCAAAATGGAAAGAGAAGAAAATGCAACGAATGGAGGCTGAAAATGCCCGAGCTCGAGCTCAGAAGAAAGTTGAGCCGGCTACCTTGGCTATCAAGCTGGCAGCCCCCGATGAAGCTTTTGAGAATATCAAAGTTGATGTCGAGGCTAAAAAGAAGGAGATGGTAGAAATCCTTGCCAGATCCATCAAAGGGAAGGCTCATGCAACTGAGACTGCTAGTCCTGCATTCATTCTAGAAGTCCAGGGGTCAAAGAAGCTCACGATCCATGAACCAATCCTAGCTGCTCCCATTGACATCATGGTAGATGAAGCCTACAATAGGATATTGGCAGAGGTCACTCAACCAGAGGTCGATGTACTTGATCTGGTGGAGGAGTATGTTGAAGACGAGCAGGCAGCAGCGCAATGGGATGTTGACCTGGCTCAGACTGGAGCTGAAGCAGAAGAATATGTTTGGGCGACCACCCTGGTAAAACTGGCAGAAGTGGTACTGGGGAAGGAGTTGATGGATGTGCTTGTAGTGCAAGGGGTTGCAGGCACCTCTGATCTTGTGCCATAAAATCTTCTATCAAAGTTTGATCTCTCTATGCAGGCAGAAGCTAGCATGTCAATCCAAGGAAAGACCAGTTTGTCAGCTTAAGGAAAATCAAGCAAATCTAATATAGCAGAGGCTGAGTCTAAGGACGAAGAGCTTGAGGAAGAAGATTCTAAAGATACAGAAACCGTAGAGGAGCGAATTAAGAATAGGCATCCTTAGGACTGCAGGCTGAAAGAAAATTCTAGGTCACCATCTGAACATCCAACCTGCATGGTTCCATTGGTTGGTCTACCTCTACCTCATCCGAGGCACTCAGCTCAAAGGATAACAGACTGGTGCCCACCTCTCTCCGAGCTCTCCGAAGACAAATGAAGATATTTTCTACTGGGCTAATGTGATCTGTCAACGTGTAGAGGCGCAAGTAGACCATGAAACCATAAAAATTATGCCAGAAGCTTGTTTGACAATCCTCAAAACTCGTAGGTATTAGTGCGAGAATTCAGAATATGGAGAATCTTCGACTTTTGCTCTCACGAGCAAAGTCATGAAGAGAGGGATATCCTCAAAGCCAGACTGGGCCTTACATTTTGGAAATCTGAAGAACAATGGGAGCTGCAGCGCATGGCAAAAGAAGACTAGGCCACACGAGCTTGCCAAGTCCAATAAGAATAGCACAGGAGGTGGTGGATAGTTCTTACTGGCCCTCCAATGCCAATTGTTTTGAGAGAGCTGGATATTAACTGGTCTGTTGTTGATCAAGCTGAAGCTTCCACTTCCATTACTCTTTCTGGAGTTGCACCCGTCAATAATGATCAGCTCCTGGCTCACATCAACGACATGGTTCCAGAACAGGTCCAGACTCAAATGAAAGTAGTTAAGGAGGCTCTGACCAAAGTAATTGAGAAAAAGATGGGCTCAGTGACCACAACCATGACCACCTTTTTGGTGATGGTCAAAGATGGGGAAAAGCATATGAGAAAAGAAGATGAAGAAAGAAGGAAAGCTGAGGAAGAGCGCCTGAGGCTCCAAGCAGAAGAGATGAGAAGCAAAAAGAAGTTGACAGGAAAAAATGTGAGGCTAACATGGCTATACTCACAAACCTGATCGCTTCTCTAGGAGATCTTGCAAAACTCACATCTTGCAAAGTCTAGAAAAAACAGGAGAAGGTACAGGATTTGGAGGAAATGCTACCTACCCTCACAGAGGATAGAGACATCGGATTGGTCGAACATCTGATGTGTCTAACGGCTCCAAAGATTTGAATCTCAACCCTTCGCCTATAAATAGTCGAGGACCACCAGTGACTTAAGCACCTAACATTGAACTCTCAAGCTTGCTGAAACTCAGCAAAATTTCTAACTCAAAAGTTCGAGGCTTTCCTAAAGTTTTCCGTGTGTCACCTTCATGAACACGAGACTCGTAATGTCTATTTATTGAGTTATTCTTGGTGTTATTTCTCTCCAAAAAATAATACAATGATCAAGTACAGTTTTTACTTTGACTCTTATGGGCGCTCAAGCCACTAAGCTGACAGTTCCGGGGAGAATATTAAAGACCCCATTCCGGAGACAAGGAGGCTGAGTGGTGTGCCCACACTCTGAGTAGCTGCGTAGGGAAGGGCGTACAAAAGACCGGGTGAGTGAGCTTGTGGACTGAAGGACGAGGCATCCTTCAGCAAGCGATAGATCGTGGGAGCACCTTTTATTCGTTCACTTAGTGGATTACCATACTTCTGTCTGAAGAGTGGACGTAGGACCTTTTGGTGTACGAACCACTATAAAGTCCTTTGAGTCCATTTACTGCTTTTTGTTATCAGTTTATGTATTTTAAAACTCAACACTTAAATATTGAAGTATAGACTGAAACTAACTTAACGACTATTCAGACTCAAGACCTAAATTGAGCTTTGATAAACCAAACTGAGATTGATACTCAGTTTGTATAAGTGCCACTGTGCAACTTACATTATTACTCTAAAATTCGGGACCAACAACATATAAAAGTAAATTTAGTGTACCAATATAAATTAATTTCTATACAACACATCCAGCAATAAATCAAAATAATAAAAAAGATCAAATAGAACCCACAAAAATAGGAGTTAAATTTACAAAATCATCTAATATAAAAGAAAATATATTTGCATTATTTAAAAATAATAAATTTGATAGATTTAACTTTTTTATTATAAAGGCAAATATAACTTTGTTAAATTTTATTATTATTTATTTTGTGTGTGTGGCCATGATCAAGTGAGAATGACCTTTATCATGAGAAATAAGAACAAATTCTAGCCATAGATTTCGCTCAATGTACACTCCAAATCTTCCCGGAATTTTTGCTCATTTTATTCCCAAAAATCTTCATTATAGGGTAATTTTGTTTCTTTGCTTATAGTTAAAATGCATCATGCAGTATAACAACAGTTTTGCTTTCATTATAACATCAAAATATCTTCATTATACAACGAATATACTTTCATTATATAACAGACTTATAATAAAAAATATTGTCTTGCATTATAATATGAATCGGCTTTTATTATATGACAAACTTGTGATAATAATATCGTCTTGCATTACACATCAATGGACTTTCATTATTGGCAAATATAGAGAGAAAGATGATATTTTGTCATTTTATCCGTCTTCATTTTTTCGAAGTTATCTTGAATTTTAAAGAGAAAAATGTGCATTATAAAATATAAATATCTTCATAATAAGACAACAGTCATTTTATTCGTCTTCATTTTTCGAAGTTATCTTGTATTTAAAAAAAAATACTTGCATTATAGTACATTAACATCTTGATTATAAGATAATATCTAGTCATTTAACTAGTCTTCATTTTTTTGAAGTTATATTGCATTTTAGAAAGAAAAAAATATATGCATTATAATACATCAACTAATTCATTATATGACAACACTTACTAATTTATTCACTTTCATTTTTTCAAAGTTATCTGCATTTTGAGTAAAATATGAATCTTATATTTATGCATTTTATAAGAAGTTGTTCATTTGTTATTTGGTTTGTGCATAAGATTACTATTTTTCATTAATTATATGGTTTACTTCCACCAAACATGTGCAATTGAAATTTAGTTTAAAGATAATAAAATTATCTTTAATTTGATAAATGACACATTAAAAAATAATTTAAATTGGAGAGTTATAATAATTTAAGATTTTAGAAGAAAGAAAATTAAATTATATATACTAAATATTAGATGTCTGTATCATAATCGATATGTAAGATATCCTAATTGATATGGAAAATTATAAATAAAGAAAATTCTCTAATCTTCGAAATTGAAATATATTTATTATTAATTTTCTAAAATATTCTTGTCATATAAATTCAAATGTTGATCGTGTGAACTTCATTTTTAAGCCATATCGATCCTCTATGGGCCAAATCATTTTGACCTCGACATACATTTTATACCTAATAAACAATCATTAAACACCTAACAAACATGTATTATATCTCTACCAAACATACATTATATAATATAATAATATACATTTATATAATATAACAAAGAAATATATCCAATCAAACAAGTAATAAAGTTTCAACTTATATAATGCATAAAAGAAATGCATGTATTCCATGAAGATATTGCATTGTAGTTTTTCTTTTGTTAATATCGCTGGAAAAAATATATTACTCCCTCCGTCCCAAAATAATTGTCTTGTTTTCCTTTTTCGTCTGTCCCAAACAATTGTCCTCTTTCCTAAAATGGAAAGTTAATACACACTCACTAATAAAATATTAAATTCATCTATCTCTACTCGCATTGGTATCTGTGCCATTTCCAAACCAGACAATTGTTTTGGGACGGAGGTAGTATATTTTATCAATAATATTTTGCATTATATAGTATAGATTCAAGCATTATATTGTGTTATCTCATTCATTATATTAGAATTTATGTACAGTTACGAAATTTATACATGTAATCACTATTTTTCATTTTGTACAATAATTTTTTAATCAAAACATATGCAATATGGATTTCGTTTGAATGATAATTACATTAACTCTAATTTGATATATGATACATGAAAAAAAATGATTTAAATCAAATGAGTTATGACTAATTAAAGATTTAGCATCATTTTAGAGAAGAGAAAAAATATTACAAAATTATCCTTTAATGCAAGTTTTACTACACAATAATGCATACAGGAATATTTAAATCTTGAGCGTTGGATCACCAGTTTTAAAGGTTGAGATTTATTCTTACTTTTTATGCTAACAAACATTCTCATGTGTCCATGAATGAACAGAGACTAAAATCCAGCCCTTGATTTCGAAAATAGACGTCCCTGATTTTCTGTTGCCATTTATCATTGTTGATTGCTTCTTCTATCATTGAAAGGGCAAATTAGTCCTAAATGAAAAAAATTGAAATGAAATTAAATATACATGCTGATTTTTTGGATTCAGTTACCAAAACAAATCCCCACAATTTTTTCCATTATTATCTTATAATTAGAAAGAGAAATAAGATCATGTTGCATATTTTTTTGGTGCGGTTTCAACTTCCAATAATCTATTATCGTTAAATGAATAAACAACTTTAATTATTCGTACAATGATATTGAATAAAGATTACAATGATCTTAGAGGTGTATTAAAAATTAATTAATATTGAATACACGTAACAATGATAATGTCGCCAGCGTACAATGATATTTAATAAAGATAACAATGATCTTAAATGTGTATTAAAATTCAATTAAGATTAAACTGATAATTTTGGTAAAATGATATTGACTACATGTAACAATGATAATGTCAAAAGCATACGATGCTACATATCAACTGATTTCACACTATGTAAAAAATAAATAAACAATTAATAATCCATCAAACAAGAATTCGAACAATGACACATTTATTCAAAAAAAATGACTCAACACCATCCATCCATGGGCGTGAACAGCTTCTTTTCCAGGAAATCGTCCACCAAAGAAACCCAAAACACAATGGCCCTATCCTTTCTCCACAGCACAGTAATCAGATTCATCCAGAACAAGGTCATTGTCTATCACCTTGGGTACCACTTTTGGTGCCTAAAAATCGGCCTTGAGAGGAATGGCACGAGTAGAGAAGTTGCCATTATTTCGTATCCAAGGAGTGGTAGGTCTGTTTAATCCAGCAGCAATCGCATTGTCTAGATCTGGGTGAGGATTCGTTTCAAGATTATCCCGAATGCATCCATCCTCACGTTGTGCAGTTCGGAAGGCAGCATCTCGCATACCGTCAAGAGTCGTTTCTTGTCCATTAAGCACTTCTTTGAACGATTTCTGAATTTCCCCAGTCTGGGAGTGATCCAAACACAGAAGGCAAGAAAAGTAGGGACCAGCAGTTTTGACTGCATCCATCGCAGCAGGAGATGGAGATTGCATTTTTGTGATGGTAGAACAGTTGTAGAACGTCCCCAAAATCCAGAACCCCATCGTCGTTAGAGTCCAGTTTCTTGAAGGATGCGTCGGCTGATGGTCGAAAAACCTTACCGGCAGCGAGCCTTAGATCGTCATGGACGTCGCCTGATGAGTTGAGATGCAGCGCACCCCAAGAATGAAGAAACCTTCAATTTATGGTTAAAATGCCAAATTGAAGGCCGTGAGATAAATAAACAAATTAATTGTACCCTAATTTATATATTAAAAAAGCTTAATAAGTTAAATTCCAAGAAATTAGGTAACTACCATAATTATCAAATCTACTAAAAAGTGTAATAATATTTACTACCTAAAACACCCTTTCAAATAAATAAAAAGATATAATGACTGCCACGTGTCATTATTATAACCATCAGATTAAAAAAATTAGAGGATAGATTATAGGTCATTGTTCATTCATGGTATTTAGGCAACTATATATATATATATATATATATATATATATATATATATAAGTAATTGAACTATGAGTATTTAAAATTAATGTATGTTGAAAATTATGATAATTTTTTATATAATTGTTCCCGCCTTTTTATATAACTATGTTTTTCCTTTAATGTATATATAAGTATATAGATTTAGAACTTGTAGGACATTTTTAGGATTGATGGTCCCAAATCAGAATACGTAATAAGCATCGCAACAGCTGAAAATTTAAACAACTTGTACTTCCCAGTTGTCTATTCTGGCACCATCTTGGGTTATAGAGAACGAGTTACTTAGCATGAAATGTTAATTAGTAGTCCCTACTCCAGTTAGGGTTTCATAGTCATAGTCGGTATGACTTTGGTTACATCCTGATGATGTTTGTTTGAAGTTGGCGCATCCGCTCTGACTGTTTTTCTTTGTGTGGTGTTGCTTTGTGTCTGCCTTTTAGTCTTATTTTCATCTACATTTGAAGTTCTCCCGCGTGTGACTGTTCATCTTCTAGTGCCGTGTTTTTTTTGTACTATCTATTGTAGGATAGACATTTTTTCTGTCCATTTTGTTACTTGCAAACCCTGGTTTAGTCTTATCTTTTTCTATTGTTTTGTCTTCTCTTCATTGTCATGCTCATTGCATTGCGTCTGGTGTGCTTTGTCGGCAGGGAGTCTCGTTCGTTTATCTCTAATGGCTTGTTTGTCCTTTCGTGGTTTTTTTATGTATTTATCTTCGTATATTAACCTGAAAGGAGTGGCATCCTAAGAGGACCCAGTCTGATCTTGTCCTGGCAGGAAGAATGGCGGAGGATGAAGAGGAGGTGTTGTACATAAAAAAGCAGACGATTCGGATACACAAAGACGGGAATGGTGTCTTATAGGGAAACACTAGACAAGGAAAGGTTTTAACAATAAGGCACTAATGGAGACTTTGAAAAAGATTTGGGATCCGAATAAGGGGTTAATCTGTGATGAGCTAGGAGTTAATATATTCTCTTTTAGATTTAAATGTAAAAGAGATATGGAGATAGTGATAGCGATGGCCCCGTGGCATTTCAACAAACACCTTCTAGTGTTAAAAGAGCTTACATAAAATATGCAGCCTTTATCAATATCCCTGGATTCAACGCCATGTTGGCTGAGATTATATGATTTGCCATGAAAGGCGAGGGATGATAATACTATCAGAAGTATAGGCAGTAGGTTCGGTGTAGTCGAAGAAGTGGATAAGAGATCAAACCAAGGCCTGACGAGGAGCATTAGAGTTAAGGTAAGGTTAGATCTAACAAAGAGCATGAACAAGGGGACCAAGATTTAAATAGGGAGCGGGGAACCAATTTGAATACCTGTGACATACGAAAGACTACCAATATTTTGTTATTGGTGTGGTATGATAGGGCATGACTATAAAGATTGTGATAAAATAGACGAGGAACGACTCGAAAGAATCCAAAGAAATGATAAAATCTTGCCATTCGGGGACTGGATTAGAGCCTCCCCAACAAAACAAATTGTCTGCAGGTTTAGGAAAACGGAGGGATTAGAGCCTCCCCAAAAAAACAAATTGTCTGTCTTTTGGGGACTGGTGTGCTTTGACATGCTCCTAGCCAGGTAGAGATGCCAGCCAAACTAGCGGAAAAGTTTCCTAATGGGCTAAAAGAGGAAATTTGGGCTCACTTGTCTATAATTGCAGGGATGAATTATTAGGAATCCTTGAGAAAGGCCCTAGATGTGGAGGCAGCGTTGACTAAGAAGAAATTGCCTTCATGGGTTCTCCAAGAGGCAAACTATGGGCTCCGGCGCCGAAGAGAAAGTGGGAGGATAATCAGAGACCTCCCCAACTAGGATTTAGCAACCAGAAAGGGCATGATCAAAGAAACTACGATCACCAGCACAAGAGGAACGAGGCACAAACTGCACCTAAGTTTGAACAAGGAGGAGCGGCACCTCCGCATTGTCACCAAGAAAGAGACATTTCGGGAGATGCCCTCCTTCAATGCTAAGATGCTTCAGGTGCAAAGGGGCTGGAAGTTATGCACGTCAGTGCCCTTCTAGCCGGTCTGAGGTTGGATACGCACCGAACTATCATAGGCCTACCACTCAACAACTGAATGCAATTCAGGGAGAGCGCCAGCCGAGGAAGAGAGCTGGTAGGAACCGCAAAAAAGGCTGACAGGAGAGACAGTCACCACCTCGCAGTCCTGCGGAAGACCGGCAACAGAGAGAGCAGCCGCCCATGAGAGCTAGAGCTTATGCTATTGATGAGGATAGGGTTGAAGAGAACTAGACAGGTAGAGAATCATTCATAATATGCCTGTCACAACCTTAATTGATAATGGAGCATCCCTTTCCTTCTTTTCATCTACATGTATCAGAACTCTAGGCTTTAAGGTAGAAGAAGGTCGGCAGAACCTAAGTGCAATCAGGCTTCAGATATAACAGCTACTACTATTTTAGTATGCTTTAGCATGGAAATTCAGCTAATTGCGCATAAAGTGATAGTAAATGAGTTGATGTACTGGATATGTACGACACATATGTAAATTTAGGAATAGATTTGTTGTCTGAGAATAAGGCTACGATTTTGTTCAATGAAGGGAAATACATTCTTTTTCAGCAAGGAGCTAAGTAGATCCCCACCTAAAGAATTCATAGAGGTCGGAGAATTCTAATCATATCAGCACTTCAGGCTAAGAAGCTAATGTAGGAGCAAGAAAACCAAGCTTTTCTGGTTCACCAGAAGGGTGAAGCGAGTCAGGATCCATCAAGGGAAGATGTACATATAGTCAGCGAACTTAAAGATGTAATTCCAGAAGAGTTACCAAGTTCACCACAAAACGAACATGTGGAGTTTATCTTGGTGAACCAGACTATTTTAATGCATTTTAATTAATTTGATGTTAATTCTTGTAATATCAAACTAAATTCAAAAATCAATACTATTTTCTTTAGGGAAGAAACCTCAAATTCAATTGTTAGGCATTCATTCTTAAAAAATTCAAAATTTAAAAAGACAAGAAAACGTACTTAATTCATAATATTCGAATTCACACCAAATACTTCAAATGAAAACTTGGATAACATTGCATTCGACAAACATATCGTTCTCGTAATTTACTACACTCAATCCAAACAAAGCACAGAAGATTGCTAAGAAATAGCAACATATCCAGCATTATTGGAAATAGTCGGCTCATTATCATCAGCTCCAAATATCTTGACGATCCTCTCTACGGGCACCATAGGAAAATAATACGACAGCGTGTAACCTCTCTCTGCCGCATTAGCCACAGCTTGGTTATACTTCTCCGCCCAATGAGCTGCCGTCGGGACCATTATGTGAGCCACCTGACCAAACAATGGGAGCCCATTGAGTGTGCGCCAAGCTGCAACTGCATGTTGTTCGGCTATTGGTTCGTACTTGTCGTATAGAGCTTTAGCCGCCGGACCATACTCAGCACAAGCAGTTTTAGCAATATTCGAAGCCATGTCCGCAAAACCCTCACGTTGCACCTCTAAAGCAAGCTCTTGAGCCGCCACAGGAGCCCTTTGAATCGTGGTCCAAGCTCGGCACACAAGTTGCTTTACAAGAGCCGGCACGTGATCATCCAACTCGATCATGGACTCATCCACCTACACGTAATGGATCAAATTGTATTATACTATACAAAATAAGAGTATAAAAATCATATTTTGAGTAAATTTTAAATTCATACATTTTATTTAAAAAATTATAAAAATGTAAATTTGCTTTCAAAATATCACATTATCATTAACTATTTTATTTTATTTAGTTTCTTTTAAAAGTTAAAAGTAAAGAACCATAGAATTTTTATTATAACTAAACATAAGAGAGTTTAGTATCAAGAGCCTCCCGTCGAGGAGGGATGAAAGTCGGTTCGTGGCTCAACAAATAAAAGTTATTCTAGAGATAACACATTAATCTTCCCCAAGAGACTATTACTCAATTAATTTAAGTAATTAATGAATAAATAGAGAGAAATAAATTATAATGAAAAATGAAACAAAAATCTAATTATATTATTAAACTCACAAAAAATAAATAATAGTAATACATATTATATTAATACAAAATAAAATATATTTCGAATCACTAGAAACATGTGTAATTATATAAAATTAATACTATAAAATAAAATAAGACACTGAGTATTAAGTGTAAACTGGTAAAGTGCTAGAGAGCATAAAACTAAGATAAACAACAAATTAAATCGGTGAATGCTAGAAAGAGGAGAATTTCACAATGCAATTCATTCACAAAGTACAATTTATCTCAGGAATAAATCATATCTACTTCTACTGTAAACATCTGCTTTCACTTATTTTATAAATTATGTTCATGTGCATTTATATTATATGATAAAAATCCAATTTAGTAGCATAAACTAAATTACACACTCGACACGACACATGCATGAGATGAACCAGCAAATTCACATTTATCATAAACAAATAATCGCCCAAGCATCAATTAATATAAGATTTACGTTATAAAAAAAAAAATTTAAAAAAAAAAAGAAAAAAGGCGAGATCTGACAAACCTTGCGATCCACGAAACTGAGGAGGTCGGAGGGAACGTTATGGAATTTCTGGTAAACCGGTCCGATGACGGTTCGGACGGTTCCTTCGACGGTCTGGACCCCGGGTCTCAACGGACCCGAATTCTCCTTCGCATATTCATACAGCGTCGAGAAGCATACGACGACGTAGGCCGCCGCCACTTGCACGAAATCCAGGTATTTCAGCCTCTTCTCCACATTTTCCGAACCCTAATTTATCAAAAAAAAAAACAAATAATCGAATCTTCGATCCATCAACTCATTCCTCCAGATTGAACAGAATAATCATTGTAACAATGGAACACAAACACACACACACACACACACATATATATATATATATATTATTTCATCGCCGGCGAGATCCTTTACCGATGGGTCGCAGAGCACTGGAGCAGCTTCCGATTCCGCCATTGAAACTGAAACTTGTAAGATTCGAGCAAAAAAAAAAAAAAAAAAAAACCAATATTTATATTATTATTATTTTAGTTTTTGTTTGGTTTAAAGGGGAGATGTGGGGTGGAGTGAGGTAGATGACGTTGTTTTCGCAATTTATAACTGTTTTCGTGAGGGTAAAAGAGTAAAATTGAGCGGGGATTATTGTCGATATTTTTTATTTAATTTAATGGGAGATATGGCACGCGCTTCGAGGCCATTTAATCCACTGGGCTTCCTAGCTTTGATATGTTTAGGGCCCACTAGCCATTCCTCGATGGGCCAGGCCATGTTTAGAGTGAGAAATTATGTGTCGCACATTACATTATTTAGGAGTATTATTGGATACTTCCCTTATTTCATTTAAGGTAGAAGAGAGATTTGTATTCTAATATTTAATGGATTATAAGATTTTATACTAATTCTTTCTTAGAGAATTATATTGAAAAGTTTATTTTCAATAGAAAAAATTATCCTGTATCACTGATTCAGTTGATAAGTGTTACTTAGAGTTGATGAATTGCCACATCAATATCATTTGGCATTCATGCAACATTTTTATTTTTAAATAGTAATTTTATTTTTTAAAAAAAACAATTTTTTATTTCTCTTTTGATGATTAATATATATATATATATATATATTTTACTAACATTTAACAAAATGAATATATGTGTAAATAGTACTCCCTCCGTCTTATTGTAATTGTCACCTTTCTTTTCGGCACGGAAATTAAGAGTTGTGAGTGTAAAATGAGTTAGTGGATTAATATTTTATTGTTGAGTGCGAAAAAGTTGTCATTTTTGGAAATGTGATAATTCGGTTGGGACGCCCAATTTGGTAAGTGTGACAATTCAAGTGGGACGAAGTGAGTAATATTTTAGTTAAAAAGTAAAAATAATAAAGCGTAGACAAAAAAATTATAAATACATTAATATTAAAAAAAATAAAGTTATTATTGAAAAGTAAAAATGACATGTTAATTGTTGGGCCCAAAAATGATTGGGCTAAAAAAACTAGGCTCAGGTCCAGTAAGGATGACAACGGCCCAAGAGGAAACACTCAAACAGGCTCCACGGCCTCCAAACAGTGAACTCGACTAAGCCCAGGCCCTGTGCACTGAACCACGACCCAAGGGGACCTACCCAAAGGAGCTACACGACCTTCGGATGATGACCTCAGCTGGTCCACAAAGGGAGACGAACTACCAGCAAGGTCCAACTCCTGAAATACATGTTGGTCCCTGATCAGAGTCGTTGTTAAAGCAGCGGAAGACTAACTTAACAAATGCAACAGAATGTTTAAGTATCTTGCACTTAGCTTCTTCACAAATATTTAGCTCAAGGTAGGTGTTACGTTTGTTTCAGAGATACTCTATCAACTTGAGGTTGCTAGGTTTTAAATCAACAAGCAGAAACAATAACACAGTAACGAAAGACACAAGGTTTATAGTGGTTCGATCCTCAAAGATCTACGTCCACTTCTCAGTCGAACACTGAGAATTCACTAAAAAGATATATTCAAGTACAAGTAATCGCCGATCTCTTGTAGCAGGTGGTGAGCTTTCGAGCCAGCCACTACAAAGCTATCCTCCGTTACTTGGATCTTTCGGTAGGCAGCTGCGGCTAAGTCAAGGGCGCACCTTCGTAAAACTTAACCTTGCTGCAATGGAAGCTTTTATATTTCCTTCTTGAACTCTCCTGGGGGTTTTGGCAACAACCTGTCGTAGTCAATCTCTTTTCAGAGATGTGACTGCTGGATGCTTCCTAGGATGGAAGTTATCCCAATGATTGATCCTTGAATAAAGTCAAGGAATCCTCTTGAATGCGGTGTCAGATATTCAATGTTTGACACTTGTTGTTTAGAGATTTTGAGATTCTTCTTGTCTCTTTAATGTGCTCTCAACCGACTACTTTCTCACTTTTTTTTCGCTTGTAAAGTTTTCTCTCGTAAGAGCAGTTGTTAGTCATAGTCGTAGGATTCAAGGGGGTCAAGAGGTGGCTCTCTCTTGTTTGGAATTCTCTTTTATATGTGGAGATTCAAACTTTAAATCTCCAGACCCGTTAGACACAACATCTCCTTTGTCCAAAAGAGCTACTTGCTTTTTCGTCCTTTCCGGCGTGGTACAGTGCCTTTTTACCTACTTCGGGAAGGCTATTCGTCCTTGGTTGTACTTTTGTCAGAACGGTAGTATTAACAAGTGTTTGCTGAGTATCTCCTTGCTTAGCATTCTCTCGGAGAATGCTGGGAGCACTCTGCTAAGTACTTCGACCTTTTGACTGCTTAGCTCTTCTATCATTCTGCTTTGTATCCAATTGCTGACTCCTCAACAATTGCGTATTCAGCACCTGGGTCGATTCCTTATTGCTATTACTTCTAGAAATATTTTAAGTAAATAGTGAATGTTGACTCCTTCAGCATTCTCCTATCTCTTTTCTTCCGACTGCTGAGTAAGTACTCCTAGCAGTCATTTCTGTCTGCTGACTTCTTTAGCAATCTTCTTGAGTGCTGAGAACGCTCCTAGCATCCAGAATTTCCGAAGTCTTCGTTTCAATTGTTGAATCCTTCAACAATCTTCCGCAAGTACTTATAATCTATTACAACTCAAAATATTTCCTAAACAAGACTTTACACAGAGTTTCTAGACTTCAGCAATGATCGGCCAAACTAACTAAAGCTTTAATTTAACAAAACCTTTACAATTTGATCTAAAGGGAGATTTACAACATAAATATAGGAATATTTTCCCAAAAATTTTCCCCTTTTTGGTGCGATCAAAGCCTACTATCAATTGTTGAATCTAAGACGGAAAAATTTATGAGTTCACAAGAAATTCTAAGTATCAGAACTAGCCTAGCAATCTAACTCAGAATTTAACCAACTTAGTTCTAGCAAGGATTGGTTTCAAATAAATTCCCCCTCAATAAATGCTGGAAAATATTCTCGATTAAAACACAAGTAAAATGCTTCTTAGGAATATGCTAGAGAACCTAGCACCCAATCAAAATAGCAAGCATTTACCACCAATCACAAGATAAATAACTCAGCATCCACATGCAATTTCGTTTAATACATGAAGAGTGTATATCAACTAAGACACGCAAAAAGTCAAAAGTGGACAATGAGTAATTGTCTAGATCTGATTCAGTTTCATATATATGATTGAGAGTTTACAAGTAATAATGAAACCGAAACAGCAAAAAGATTACAAAAATCTTGCTAATATATTCAATTTTTCGCCTCAGGAGTCGGGAGCAGGCTTCTTGTCATATTCATCGAATTTGCTCATAGCCATCTGCATGAATTTGTCGTATAATGCTTTGTTCGCTTCTCGATTAGCAGTCTCCCTCTCCAATTTCTTAGCAAGTTTCTCATTTTCCATCTCAAGTTTTCTCAACTTGAGTTCTACCTCCCTCTTCTTCAATTCTTCTTCTGCTAGTCTGCGTTCTTCTTCTTTGGCAACTATTTCATCTTCTTCTTGCTTCCTCTTCTCAGCTTCAGCAATTCTCCGTTCTTCCCCCTCTTTGATTTCAACCAAAAAGGTAGAAGAAAAGGATTGAACACTTTGCACAAGCTTTTGCTGAGATTCGGCTACTTCCTCTTTCATAGCTTCCATATTCTGCTTCACTCTAGATACATCTGTTTTGACCTCCGATACTGCTTCCCTGACTTCAGAAACTTCATGTCATACCTCTGCCACTTATTGTCTAATCTCAGCAACCTCCATAGCCACTCGTTCATTGATGGCCATGGGAATGGTAGTGGACAGGGAATGTTGCAGAGCATATTGGACAGCAGTATCCAGAAAGGAGTGAAAATTATGAGAACTTACAGGCAGAGCATCGAATGAAGAAGTTGATAGCACAAGTGTTGGGATTCTATACTGAAAGCATATATGATTAAGTGTTTCGTACACTGGTATTCATGTATGTATCCGCAACAATGCTCGCTGTCTGATAGAACAATCATACGACGAACTATAATATCCTATTATCTCGCCGATAGGGATGGCCATGTGGTGTGACCACAGCAGGATCATATGGCTCGTTTGACCTAGCGAGATATAAACAGTATCACAGCTGAGACGGTCCCTGGATAGGCTGTCGGTTTAAGCTGCGGCACATCGGTTCATAAGTGGGCTTATCCTGGCTACTTGATGTGTCGGTACATATTTATGTATTGATGGGATCAACAGTGGGATGCGCCGTTCTCATTGACATATGAACGAGCCAGATCCCTAACATACTTTCTGTGATCTTAAATCGTACTGAAGGATAAGGGGCACACACAGATTGACCGCACTTTGATTTACCATGGTGGCGGGTCTTACATGTACCCTTATACCCGTATTTTGGGTGTTGGCAATTTGTGTGGGGTCTGCTTAGTCTGGATGTATGGTAACATATCCGTTCAGGATGGTGACATTCCCTGATGAGCTCACAAAGGTTCATTATGCTAAACCCTGCAGGTTGAATTATTTAATTCAGGCATAAGTGATAAAAGGTGAGTGGTGTTATTCAGGAAATGAGAAATTAATTAATTGTGGCTGATTGTCATAAGCCAAATTAATTAATGAATGTCTGAAACCTTAAATATGTGGATCAAGTTAGTTTGGTGCAACCCGTTCCTAATAACGTGGTAATAAAGGGGCGAGTCAGTATTGTTACCGTGGTGAAGGTTAAAACAATACTTTATTAATTAATTAATGTTCTGGGTTGGACATGAGAGAATTAATTAATAAAAGAGGGCCCACTTTATTATTTGCATCTGATCCCTGGTCTGGCCCATTAACTGCTCTCAGCCCATTAGGGTTAGGGTTTCATAAACCCTAACACTATAAATACCCCCCTCTCTATTGGATCAACACAATTTTTGGTGTGTATACTTTTCAGTAGCCGTCAGTTGAGAAACTAGGGTTTCATAACAGACAGAGAGAGAGGGGCGACAGCTGGATCTACGAGGGAGGAGATTGATCGACTTCTCCGGAGCTCGGATCTAACTTGGTAGAATAATCCTCACCAGATTTCCAAGGAGCAAGGGACACAGATCAGAAGATCAGATCTGTAGGAACAAGAGAAGAGATTCAAAAGGTTCCATATTCCGCTTCAGATCTGAATAGGGTTTCACCGTTATCAATCTCCGATCTGTCCTGTGGATCAAACGGTGAAACAAGGTATAATCTCTAATCCATCCTATGCAATTTAATTTGTAGGAGCATGCATAGGCTTTCGCATGGTTCATTTAATTGTATTTATTCCAGGTATCCTAAGAACGATCCTTGGCAAGTTTAATGGCAATTAATATTGCCCGTCGTAGACTCAAACCCTACAACAAGTTCTCCGCTGCTAGCAGTCGAATGAATTTCGGTGATCGGCTCAGCATCCATAACATCCTCATGATACCATTCACCTTGCGCTTCGAAGTACTGAGCTTCTGCTGCTATGCACTCGGCCTCCAGCAGTCTCCATGCCTTCGCCTCTGCCTCAACAAGGTCAGCAGCCTCTGCTTCATCGGCATGTGCAGCAATGTATAGAGCTTCTTCTGCTAAGCGCTCGGCCTCTACTATCCTCCAGGCTTCCTCCTGAGCCTTAGCAAGTTCAGCCGCCTTAGCTTCCTCTATCTCAGCAGCTCTTTTCACTTCCAAAATATCATCTTCTAAGAAATGGACAATCATCTGCTCTTGAGTGTCAAGATGTGCAGTTAGCTCTCGGCAAGTGTTCTTTTCTAGCTCCTCCTGCTCTCGCGCAGCAGCCATCCTAGCCAGCAATCTCTCCTTCTTCTGAGCTTCATATTCAGCTTAATTGACGCCTTCGATATTCAGCAGCGGCTCTGGCTTGGCGCTTGGAGAGCTCAATTCTAGCATCTGAATGACCATCGGGAGCAAAAGTGGACTCAGGCAAGGATTGGGAAGTAGAGAACATGCGGTGGACTCGAATAGCTTGAAGTCGAGCAAGGACTTGTTTATCTGAGAATTGTTTGGTGCTAGGCACCTGATCAATCCAATCATTTGCCCATTGCTCTTCCTTCCTCTAGTAGTTGAGACCCTTCGTGGTTATCACCAACATCCTCTCCTCAAAACATAGTTGATGCATGATGTAATCAAAAAATTCCCATCGCCTGAACTCACTTGCTAACACCTTCCCTTCCGTCGTTGTCTCATTCAACTCAACATAGAAGATGTTGGCAATAAATGCCTTGGTTATTCATGAAGGACCTTTATTCTTTGTCCGACGGATATATTTTGATCTGATTATACCCGGAGAAGGCGTCCATGAAGCTCATTATTCCGATCGATGTGCGGTAGGGGGAATGGGTCTTTCACACAAGCTTTGTTTAGGTCCGTGTAGTCCACACAAACTCTATTTTTTCCATTCTTCTTCTTGACTACGACCACATTCGTGATCCATTCAGGATATTTCACTTCTTGGATGAACCCTACCTTGAGGAGATTCTTTACTTCCTCGATGATAGCTTCGTTATGCTCGAGGCAAACCTTCTTCTTTTTTATTTTATTGGCTTGAACTTCGGATCAAAGTGAAGTCGATGCGAGATGATTAAGGGGTCGATCCCCGGCATGCCGGCATGAGAGAATGCAAAACTTTTCTTGTTTCGAGTGAGAAACTTTCCCATTTCAAGCCTCTGCTCTTCGGGCAATTTTTCCCCGACGAAGGTCGTCCGAGATGGATCCTCCTCGTAAATTTGAATTTCCAAACTGCTTTCGATGGCCTCGGTCTCCATCACATGAACAGTTCGGAGAGTAACCTCGTAACATCTCCTTGAAGCAAGCTGATCTCCTTTTATAGTCCGAACTCCCCAGGGAGTTGGGAACTTAATCATCTGATGATATGAGGATGGTACAACCTTCAAAGCATGAATCCATGGCCAACAGATCAAAACATTATATGCCGGAGAGGCGTCGACCACTTGGAAACGAGTCGACAAATTCAGTCATTCGGCAAAAACTGGTAGTCCTTCGGCAAAAACTTCGAACGAATCATTGTTGGCCGAACAACTTGCCTTGGGCATTTTCTCCTCGTTTTGGGCTTTTCTCTTTGATGGACTCGGAAATGGGACTGCTCATTTATGAGTCATAACATGATTCATTTTTTTTTTTCTTATAGGAGAATTTTTCTCACATGATCTCATCTCTTTGAGATAATATTTAAAATCAAATTACATAAACTTTGTGTTTGATATACTTCTTTTTATTTTAAATTTATATATATAGTTTGATGTATAATACGGAAACTAATTTATATTATAATATATTAAATATATGTAAAATGAATTACTAAAAAATGTTAAGACCTATATCTTTATTAATTATATCTTAATATGATAAAATAATACATTATATATTTAATTCGAGCATCGTTCAGTTGCAATTCTAAGAATTATAACAAGGTATAACAATTATTTTTATTTATCTACATCAAATTTCGGAAACTTACAAAGCACGCCGGTATATATATATATTTTCAACAGCATGAAACGAAGTCAGCACCATATGATCAAAAGCGAGGATCGACGGTCCGGATTCAACGACGCATATCAGTCGCATACAACTGCGAAACACTGGATCACTACACCACTCCCACCCAACCCATTGTTTTATATTCCTTCACTTGACTACGACAATGCGCGCGAATTTGAATTATTTTCGCCTTCCTTTTTCCCACTCGCAAAAACCAATTTCATCGATAAGAGAGAGGAATTCGATTGATGAGGCGAAAAGCTCGGAGCGGAAACCGAAGCAGCAATACGAAGAGACGCAGGGGAGGTTGTGGCGTGATGGTGAAAGGCACATTGTCGAATCATTTGATGGTTCAGCTGGATCAAGTGTCGCTGAAGCCCTCGCGATTCCAGAAGCTTCTCGATTCCGAAGCTCATCCCGATTCATTGCCGCTCGATTACGATGCAGAGGCCGTCGATGATAAAGACTTCATCCTCAGCCAGGATTTCTTTTGGTGAGAAACATCAGTTCCTCATAGACAAATACGCCGGCGTTGCTTGTGTGTTTGTCTTTATAATTGGTTTTTGTTTATTGTTGTTTTGTTTTACTGTAGTACCCCTGATTATATCACTCCGGAGATGCCATCAATTGCTAGCAACGTGGATTGGAACAAGGTACGATTTTGTGACTTTGCTGTGTAATGTTGTTTGCAGTATTAAGTTGCTGATATTAGTGTGTGATGTTGTGTTGAAGGAAAATATGCAATGTCCCAGGTCGCCGGAGAAAATTAAGACTGTTAAAAGCAAAAGGCAGAAACTCGGTGAGTTCGCATTGAGTTTTGGTGTGGTGGGAATGATATTGACCAACATAAATTTAGGGTTGTGAATGAAAAAAATTGGAATCTTTAAATAGTTTTCAAGATTTATAAATGAAGGCAAATTAAATAAGAAACAGAAAATTGTCTGCCAATTACTGATTGTACCTGGATTCCCAGTTAACAGGCATACAGTTTTAGGTAATGCTGAAAATAAATAATTGTTGTTTGAGCTCACTATTTGCTGATGATGCATACTTGCTATGAAAATCTTACCTGCCCTAGTCTTCTTATTTGGTTCTGATTCAGAATCCAAATGATCAGATTTTATGTTGTTGACTTAGTTGAGTGAGCATACAGATTTTTATTTTTCATTACCTGCTGTAGCATACTTTTACGATAAAACCTTAAGCTAGCTACTTAAAGGTTGTGGGATCAAGTATGAGGGAACTTTCCCATGGATTCAGATATTTAGCTGCCTACATTACAACTGCCCTTGTTCATTGAAAGAGGTGTTTTTATTCCATTCTTCCATTGTATGATATTCCGTGCTCTTATCCTGGCTTTGAATGACTAGAGAAGTTACCTGCTTCTACATTTACCCGATGCTTGACGTGTGCTGCCATCCCAGATGTTGATTTAAAACCATCACTTGAAACAGCTGATATTGGCCACCAACCATTTGAGGATCTTGGAGTGGATAATACTTCTGAGACTGATGAAATGAAGACAGCAAAACCAGCTGAGTTACATAATAGTCGTGGCTATGTTTCTCAGTCTGCAGTGGCTTTAAGGTGCAGAGTTATGCCTCCTCCATGCCTAAAGAACCCGTACATCAAAGATGCTTTTGCCTTTGATGCTGACCCTTTTAGCAATCAAAGATCAAAATGTCCAGGTTCAGCTCATTGTTATTAATTTGCTCTTCTGTTAAATATCTGCGTGAAGCATCTACGTTGAAGGCCGAGTGATGGCATGCAATGCTTTTTAGTTTGTACTAGACTTTCGGTAACATAATGTTTTTGTTGCGTGAAGGTTTATATCCTACAGGTATTGGTGGTGATGGTCTTTCACGCTATCGAACAGATTTCCATGAAATTGAGGTTTAAGGACCACCATCTTAGTGCTCTTGATTAATTTCTAAAATGCTTATTCATTTCCAACTGATATTATTGTTATTTTCAGAAAATTGGTAACGGAAACTTCAACCATGTTTTCAAAGTGCTGAAGAGAATTGATGGCTGCTTGTACGCAGTGAAACTTAGCATGAAACAGTTGCATCAGGAAACTGAGAGGTACTATATAAATTGTTCAGCAATTTGGGTAAAGGCTACTTTCTTGTGCAGTCTACTCATTACTTAATATTTTTCGCAGACGCAAAGCTTTGATGGAAGTTCAAGCTCTGGGAGCTTTAGGTTTTCTGCAATAATGTTTTCTTATTACCTGCTTAAAATGATAGATTCTCAAACCGTAACTTGATATTTATATTTTCAGGTTACCATGAGAACATAGTTGGCTACCACTCTTCATGGTTCGAGAACGATCAACTCTACATCCAGCTGGAGTTGTGTGATCGCAGCCTTTCTGTCAATAAATTATCAAAATTATTGACAGAGGGAGAAGCTTTGGACGCGATGTATCAGGTGAATAATTTTGATGCTTTTAGCCCTTTTAGGTGTTTCAAAGCTCTCGTGATCTGCTTCTTCTGTACAATGGCCAAGGTCATGCACATTTATATGTGAGATTAGTGATTGTTAGGTCCATTTTCTTGCAGATTGCAGAAGCGTTGCTGTTTATACACAGCAAAGGCATTGCTCACTTGGATGTAAAGCCAGACAATATTTATGTAAAAGAGGGAGTCTACAAACTTGGTGATTTTGGTTGTGCCACTATGATTGATAAAAGCTTGCCAATTGAAGAGGGTGATGCACGCTATATGCCTCGAGAAATCCTGAATGAGAATTATGATAATCTAGACAAAGTGGATATATTCTCCTTAGGAGCCTCTATCTACGAACTGGTAAAGGGATCACCCTTACCTGAATCCGGTCCCCATTTTCTCCATCTCAGGGAAGGGAAACTGCCTCTTCTTCCTGGCCATTCTATCCAGTTCCAGAACTTAATCAAGGTACATTTGCTTCTGCTCTTAGTAAAGTTGCTAACAGTGGAGGAGATGCATCTCAAAGCTTGAAAATATAAATGCATTTTGAAAAATCGAGAGAATCTAGGCATACCTGAGGGAATAGAACCAAAAGGCCAGGGGTAGTTACAGGTAGACTAGGAAACTACTTAACCTGGGCATATTCTAAGCCAAATACAAAACAACACTTACAAAAGCTAACCGACAAGGGGAAAATAGATATATCTTAGCTAAGGTAGCACACCCATACTCTTAACCATCCTTTCACGTTACCATAGATCCAATTAAGTAAGCATCTTCTCTACCAAAACCCTAGCGGATTTTCATGCTATAATACAAGTCTCAATGTAAACAGGAAAGAGAGAGCACAACACCCTGTAAACATTTTCGGTTAACCTCATGATCTCCTTCACAACATAAGGCTTATCCTAAAAAATAAATTGATTCCGACCAAAGCAAATAAGGTTCATTGTTGTGGAACTTTTGCTTCTCTGAGGATACCAGATCCTGCACAATCTGATGTTTGGATATGTATTTTTGACATGCTTTCAGGCCATGATGCATTCTGATCCTGTTCAGAGACCATCTGCCAGGGAACTAGTTCAAAATCCAATATTTGGGAGGCTTCGAAAGCTCAGGAAAAAATTCTAAATCATGTGCTTCCAATCACTGCTGCAGCGCGCCTTTTGTACATGTTGGCCATAGCTGAATTGAGCTTCGTAGAAGCAAAACTCCTCCATATTTCTCTTCTCCTTTTTGTTAGCACCATGTTTTCCAATCTAAAGGTGCTAATTTTGATGTGTCAACTGGAGAAAAGTGTAAGGGAGTTGGCTGCATTCTTGTTTTGATGATCATGGTTTTCGTGGATGGGGCACATTTTGTTGTATCTACCCTATAAATCAGTCGAGTTACTTTAATCATAGTTTATTAAATAAAATTGATTTCTAAATCTAAAACTATTACTTTTACAATTTTATTTGTAAGTTTGTATTATTTTATTTATTAGAAGAAAATAATGAGTTTGAGTTAATACAATTTTGTTAGACTTCTTTCTTGTGCCATTTTTGTCCGAATGCCTTTCATCCAATATCCTTTATTTTAAAGCTTTTATTTAGACTATATTTATTAGCAATTACCCAACCACTTAATCATTTTAATATTTTATTAATTTCTCTTTCATCCACATTATCCAACCCAACCATAACATTTTTTGCAAAGTTTATCAGCAACCAGACAACCATACCATTTTATATAATTCTTTTTATTTGATTTTATTTTTAAAATAAAAAATAATTTGTAATTAAATTAGAAAAATAAATAACTTATAAAGTGACTAGTAAAATAAAAAATTATTAGAATTATCAAGGGAAAATATTATGCAAAAGATGATATTTGATAATATAACTAAGTGTATATTTACACACATATATATATATATATTCAAAAATAAAAAATAAATATATCAAGATTAGTCTCTATTTGTAGAGAATAAAAAATTATGAATTTTAATATATTACTAATTTATTTTTATTTTATTATTTAAAAGATATATTAATTTGAATATTATTCTAGTGCAAAATTAATTGACTAATAAAATGAAGACAAATGTCAACAAATTATTAATCTATCATTAAAAAATTAGTAAAAATAATAGTGGTCCCGCAGACCTTTGGAGGTTGAAATAGTCTCTTGGGAACCTTTGGTCTAGGAGGGAAATTTTTTTTGTATTTTTTAATTTGAAAAAATTGATGATGTGGCAGAGACCACAAGTGTAGTGGTCATTGTTATTTATGGTCTTAGGAGGCATGAGATCCTTTGTCCCATTTTGTGTTCCACTTCCTGTTCCATTATTAAAAAAGTTATTTTTTATTTAAAAATTTATTTTTTATTAAAAAAATGGGAATGAATTGGCGGCTGTTAAAGGATTTTGCACCCTTTTCTTTTTCTCTCTCTATTTTTTTTCATAAAAAAATTGATTTTAGTTTTTTCAATTTATATTAATTCTATTTTAATCATTTCAATTTTATTTTTATCTAATTTTCTTAAATCCCAAATTTTGTGTTCCATTCACTCTTCCACTATTAAAAAAATTATTTTTTATTTAATATTTTATTATAATCTTAATTTATTATAGTTTGTTAATTTTTTATAAGTTCAACTATAGGTTTCATCTCACTCAATTAGGATATATAATATTTTTTAGTAATTATTTTTCAGTTTTTAACTAAAATTGATTAACTTATAACTATAATTTATGTTCTTATAAAATTTTAATTTTTGTTCTTAAAAATCAATTAGACTATATTGTATTATACTTGGTTTTTCATTTCGTAAAAACATTTATTAAAATTAAAAATCGAGACAATGAAACACCAAGTAGAACACCATTGTGGAACAGAGGATTTGATCGGATTTCACAGGCTTACGGCTATTTATATACAAATAATTTTCTTTCCTGTAAATCAATTTTATTTATACTATATTTTAAAAGGGAAAAATGTTCAAATATATTTCAAACTATGATATTTTTTCAAATCTAAATAACATATTATATTTGATAATTTAGATAATTTAATTTTATGATATTTAGATAATTTATGATATTTAGATAATTTATGATATTTAGATATTTGTATATAAATAGCCGTAAGCCTGTGAAATCGGATCAAATCCTCCGTTCCACATTGGTGTTCTACTTGGTGTTTCATTGTCTTGATTTCTAATTTTAATAAATGTTTTTACGAAATGAAAAATCAAGTATAATACAATATAGTTTAATTGATGTTTAAGAACAAAAATTAAAATTTTATAAGAACATAAACTATAGTTATAAGTTAATCAATTTTAATAATCAAATTTTAGTTAAAAATTGAAAAATAATTACTAAAAATATTATATATCCTAATTGAGTGGGATGAACCCTATAGTTGAACTTATAATAAATTAAGATTATAATAAAATATTAAATAACAAATAATTTCTTTAATAGTGGAAGAGTGAATGGAACACAAAATTTGGGATTTAAAAAAATTAGATAAAAATAAAATTGAAATGATTAAAATAGTATTAATATAAATTAAAAAAACTAAAATCAAATTTATTATGAAAAAATAGAGAGAGAAAAAAGAAAGGATGCAGGATCCCTTAACAGCCGTCAATCCATCCCATTTTTTTAATAAAAAATAACTTTTTTAATAGTGGAACAGGGAATGAAACACAAAATGAGACAGAGGATCTCATGCTGTCTTAGGATGGTAAGTGAACCGAATCGTGCTCTTATTTACTTTGATTTGTTTATTATTTAATTGTGTTTTGAATTTTTTATTGAATACATTAAAATCTCATGAATTTATTGAATATAAGTTGAACCTAAATGAATTTTTTGAATTCAGATTATATTTTAAAAATACTTATTATTTCTCAAGAAAATAACTATATTATTCCAAGAAGTATCAAACTTATTCTCAATTTCAATTTTCTTATATAACAACAAAGATTTATTATGCTTATTATTATGAAAATATTAATTTATAAAGTTAATAATTTTATATTTCATATTAATTTTAATTAATAAGTTTATTCGAGTTCAAAGTTGGCTTGTTTAATCAAACAAACTTTTATGAAGTCTAAATACAAGTAGTTAACGAACAATTTAACTTATTTATAATCCTAATAAATTAGTTCCATGTCGGGGAAAGAGCAACACGTTTTGAAGTAGATTACAACTAGCAGCTGTCCAAAATAAGCAAAATCCATACCAAATAAATGTTATTTACAACATTCTGTAAAAAGGTTGAGCTCTTCATTTCCCTTTGATCTCCGTATAACTTTGTTTCTTTTGAGTATATTAACTGATTGATTTTCGTGTATGTATATATAGTTTAAAATTTGGTGCTAAAAATTTAAGTTTATGCTTAGATGGGAACCAATTTCAGTTTTGGATTGATTATATAAATGATTGAGATGAATGCTAATTAACAACCTTTGATCTTGTCGATGAATAATTAGGATAATTTTCTTTTCTTTCCATTAAATATAATATATTATTTATTATGCTGAATACATTATTTATTAAATAATATATTTTATGCATGTCTCACTGTCACAAAAGAAATATTGTCTAATACAAGTTTTTGGTTACAAATTAAATAAGCATAATATACTAATGAATCTAACACAAAATGTAATATATATATATATATATTATATTAACAAATGAACATATTATACAACTATTAAAAAATGAACATAATGTACAAACTAATAAGATATGAATTAATATGTTAACCCAAAGAGTTATTAGCATTGGATTCACTTTCTATATTATATGTGTTCACATGTTTTACATTTTTTAATATTGTGATCAACTATCTTTATATTTTAAATCAGTTATTATCTTGCGCATCAATTTAGGAAAAAAAAAAAAAAAAGAAGATACTACGTCATAGTTAAACCCACACTTTTGTGTTGATCCCTTCCCTACGCACAAACATATTGAAGCGTGGATTATAGAGGTGTGCTGTGTGCATGAATCAGTTTGATTGGTTAGAAAATCGAAATATTGATCAAATTAATAGTTATAGAGCGAAATAAATATTTCAAATCAAATAAATTAAATCATATTAAATGATTTTGTTCGATCGATTTAACCGTTAAAAAAATTATTCAACTACTAATGCAAACAATTAAATTAATATATTATTTTTATGATTTTAAATATTAATGTAATGAATGATGCAAATAATAAAATCACTATAAATATGTTTGCAACTTTTAACAAAGAAAAAAAATATGTTGAGCTATTAGGGTGCAATTAAAAAAAGTATAAACAATGGGCTTATATATCATAGATTGATATTTTAGCTTTCTTTCATATAGTACTGAATGAATACTATTATATTTAATTATTTTTTTATACATACAGTCAATTTTATCTTTTAAAACTGCCGGTCAAATCAAATTATTTAATTTAAAAATTTCTAAATTGATGGATCAAATCACTTTTCTCAAACAAACTAAATCAACCAAATTAATTTAATTCTTTGGGAAGGTCTCAGGTTAGGCACGCCTAAATGGTTTAGGCTGGTTTTATCCATTAACCCAACCCAAACCCATCTAATATATCTTAATTGGGGATTAATAAACCCTATTTAAGATGGGTGAACCCATTTGGGTATGGATAAAACCCGCCTAAACCGTTTAGGCGTGCCTAACACAAATTTTTGCCTAATTCCTTTGATTTGACTAGCTAGTTTGGACCAAGCAGTACAAACCCTAGTAGATTATAGTGTGTAAGAGTAAAAATGGAAAGAAATAGTATGGATAAGGGTGAAACAGTTAAGTAGGAGTATCTTAAATGTAGCCATCTCTTCCTATGTCATACTTCCTTTATATCTATGCAAATTCATCAACTACTTTACACTCAAGATTCCCCTTCTCCTCATCATCCAAATAATAAACACAATCCAGATTTTGAAATGGTTTGTGATCATGTAAAAGCATTGGCCAGTTGCATGCCTCAACCTGTGTTGATTTTTTAAGATTTATAAGAAAATCTTGAAGTACTCCAGTTGAATTAAAAAAATAAATGTATATCAAAAGCAATGTTTCACTTGAACTAAAATAATAAATGTATCTTAATCAACAATTGAGATGGATTTCTATTGTTTGACTTCAATTGATCTATACATATAAGTGTGTGTGTTTTTGATAATACTTTTTTTTATTTTTATTTATACATATAAGTAGTTTAAAAGAGCAAAGAAGAAGAATGTGGTGTTTGTTGTGTGGAGGCAGATTCCAAAGTGGGAATGCAGTGGATAAGTTTCTTATCCTTTTAAATTCCTACCCATCACCCAAACACCAAATCACAACATGCAAGAATAAATTAAGCCTGAAAATGAATAATGCTATTTTTATTGGAGTATTAATTAATTACCAGAAACAAGACGCCGTATGGATTTAGCAAAAAAAAAATAAAAAAAATAAATGAATTTCTTTTATCGAGGAGTCAAGATTCGAATCATTTTCAGGTAAACTGTTACGAGGCCTACGCTTGCCATTTCTAGGATAAGCAACAGTGATTGACATAATAATGCAAAAATGGCAGCCTCCTCTCTCTCTCTCTCTCTCTCTCTCTCTCTCTATAAATAGAGCTGTTTTACAGTGAGCATTAGCAATCAAATTAAAGCAAGCTTAATTATTAATCAGTGAATCCGATGGAGATGGTGAGAGAGCTGGCATCGAGAAATGCAGCAGTGATCTTCACGAAGAGCTCTTGCTGCATGTGCCACAGCATCAAAGCTCTCTTCTACGAGCTGGGCGCCAGCCCTGCCGTTCACGAGCTCGATCAAGACCCCGTTCATGGCGGCCATATGGAGTGGGCTTTGAGAGCTCTCGGCTGCACCCCCGCCGTCCCCGCTGTCTTCATCGGCGGCGCCTTCATCGGCTCCGCCCGAGATATGATCTCCCTCCATGTTGATGGATCTCTCAAGCAGCTGCTCATCAACGCCAAGGCTATTTGGTTCTAGCAGCTAACCCATTTTTACATTAATTCTTCATTATTATATTATAATCTGACTAGCCCAATGTAATGATTGTGTGTGCATGGTTTTTGCACGTGTGTCGAATCGAATGTATATATTACTCTTTTCGTTCCAATTTATAAAATTTCAATATATATATATATATATATATATGGGGTGTGGTTGAACAAGGGTCTGTGAATGAACAGAGACCAAGATCTAGCCATTCATTTAAGAAATTAACGCCCATGATTTAATGATATTTATCATTGTCGCAGTGTTAATATATCATCAAAAGGGTAAATTAGTCACAAACAGGTAAAATTCAAATCATTAAAGATCTGCATGCGAAAATTAAGGGTGCAGTTACCAAAAATATAGCCCATGATCTCTTCTCATTACTATCTATTTACTTAATTAATTGAATATCATTAATATCCTTCCACCTACCAACTTCTACAATTAGACGAGAGAGAGAGAGTCATTATTATCTATTTACTTAATTAATTGAATATCATTCTACCTACCAAATTCAATAATTTGACGACAGAGATAGAAAAAGGGAAGCAGAAACCGTCCGACGAACGAATTTGATTTGTGGAATATTGAATACAAGTAACAATGATAATGTCAACACCGTACAATGATATTTATTAGAGATAACAATGATCTTAAATGTGTATTAAAATTCAATTAAGACTAAACCGATAATTTTGATAAAATGATAATAATTACATGTAACAATGATATTGTCAAACAGTGTACAATGATATTTAATGAAGATAACAATAATCTTAAAGGTATATTAAAAATTATTTAAGATTAAAACGATAATTTTGATAAAATGATATTTATTACATGTAACAATGATAATATCAACAACGTACAATGCTACATATTAACCGAACACAATGTAGAAAATAAATAAACAATTAACAATCCATTAACAAAGAATTCGTTGAGCCCTACAGTTCACAAAAATAATGACACACATTGAACATAACAATGATAATCGCAAATAACAGTGATGACATAAATCTGAAAAAAATGATGAACTTCGAGAAACATCATAAAAAAAATACACAATATCCCAGCGGCGCGATCTCCCTCTGCCAGTTTCGTGGTCTCTGCTTTCGAGCTGAGGGAGGCAGAGGATCCGATTTCTTCGCCTCTTTGGTGGGAATTTAAACCGGCCCAGGCGGGTTTCTCTGCACATCGGAACGAGTGGAGGAGTCCTTGGCATCGGATTTGACGGAGTTCTCCTTGTTTTGGTTGCTGCTGTGATAGCGCGTTTCGCAACGCTAAAAGCTGCAAGTGTACAGACCACTGCAGAGGGCAAGTAATAATTTATCGAACTCAAGGACTGCAGGCTCGAAGTACAACTAAGCACTAAAACGTAGATATCTTACTACTATCCAGGCGAATCATAAAAAGGTTTGGTTTATCTAAACTAATTGATTTTAAAGCAGTAATAAAATAAAAAGAACACTTAAAGATTTTTTCGAAAGCACGTGAGAAAACAGGATTCCAGGGCAATCCACTTTGAATATTAAACAAACAACGGTTTCATGCAATTCAATCCCAATTTAATTTCCAAAGATGTGAGCAATCGCGAAAATGTTATCAGGTGATCCTCTCGGACTCTAAACCATAACATGGAAATAAAAGACCTAGTGACTCCTCTCGGATGCGCAAAATGACGTTTACTCTTGATAAAAACCTTAGATTTTAAACCCTTTAAAAGCTCAATTTCCTCTCGGACAATTGTTCTAATAAATCTAATTTATTTGCGTCTTAATTGATAACCTAGACCTCTCGGTTCAAAAACTACCAATTCAAATCACAATTAATGGCCAGTTAATCACAATTCATGAAAATCCCAAATTAAATTA
>JAPKLW010000393.1:266490-290971 GCA_026898455.1 Plectranthus barbatus | reverse complement strand
GGATAAGGGGCACACACAGATTGACCACACTTTGATTTACCATGATGGCGAGTCTTACATGTACACTTATACCCGTATTTTGGGTGTTGGCAATTTGTGTGTGGCCTGCTTAGTCTGGACGTTTAGGTAAGCATATCCGTTTCAGGATGGTGACATTCCCTGAGGAGCTCACAAGGTTCATTATGCTAAACGCTGCAGGTTGAATTATTTAATTCAGGCATAAGTGAAAAGGAGTGAGTGGCATTACTCAGGAAATAAGAGATTAATTAATTATGGCTGATTGTCATAAGCCAAATTAATTAATGAATGTCTAAAACCTTAAATATGTGGATCATGTTAGTTTGGTGCAACCCGTTCCTAATAACGTGGTAATAAAGGGGCGAGTCAGCATTGTTACCGTGGTGAAGGTTAAAACAATTTAATTAATCAATTATGTTCTGGGTTGAACAAGGAAGGATTAATTAATAAAGAGGGCCCACTTTATTATTTGCATCTGGTCCCTGGTCTGGCCCATGAATTGCTCACAGCCCATTAGGGTTAGGGTTTCTCAAAACCCTAACATTATATAAAGGCCTTCTCTCTATCAGATCAACTAATGATTTAGTATATTGACTGTAATTGAGAGAGAAACGGTGGTGGCTATCCAGAGGGAGAAACTGATCGATTTCTCTAGATCTCGGATTCAACTTGGTAGATAATCCTCACCAGATTTCCAAGGAGCAAGGGAACAGATAAGAAGATTAGATCTGTAGGAACAACTATCCATCGCCGGCGTTCTATCTCAGATCTAAGGTTATTTCATCGTTATTTGCTCCGATCTAGATCTGTAGATCAAACGGTGAAATCAGGTATTCTCTAAATCCATCCTCTGCAATTAATTTTGTAGGAGCATGCATAGGATCGCATGGTTTATTTAATTGAAATTTGTTCCTGGTACCCTAAGAACGATCATTGGCAAGAAATTAATTAATGGCAACTCGTGTTGTCCATCGTAGACTCAAACCCTACAGGCAAAAGCTCAAGTTGATACTCCTCAATCAACTGAAAGAAGATTCATCAAATGCCCCAAATGCATGTGTTTTGAGTGCAACTCTCCCGGCCATCTGAAGTTCGAGTGCCCTTGAGTGGACAAAGAGATCGTCTTAGGAGGCTGTTTGAAATCAGTGCTTCAAGCTCCATTGCCAAAGCCATGCTCTCAAGATGGAGGTCCTACATATTCCTGACCATGACGACGAATTAGTGTTGTTAGACGACGAGTTGGAGGAGGAAGCATTGCTGACATTCATGACCACCATAGGTGAAGATGCAGGAGACAATAGTCAGCAAGCTCTGACTACTGACAACAAGGTAACAAACTCTTTACCTATCTCAATTATGTCAGCATGCATCTTAGAGGACCCTGAGTCGTATTGCTCCGACTCAGAGGACATTACCCTCAACTCACAGTCTTTAGAATTCACAATTTTTTTAAGTTGAAAAATATCTTGGCTGGTGAGAACACATCACTGAAAACACAAGTCTCTATTTTCACCAATTAGGTTGAAAAATCGAGGTCAACCTGTGAGGAGCTAGCAAAACATAGCGATGAACACTCTATTCTTCTTAAAAATTTTCAAATCTTAAAAGAAGAGTGTAAATCCTTGTAAAAGAATATACTTGAGCCTGGGCCATGTAATTGCTCAGTTTTTTAAATCTTAAGAGTTTTAGATGAAGTGCTCGAGATCAAGATGAATTCCTTAAATAAATCAGGTCTAGGTTTTAATAAAAATTATTTGAGAAATCATGCATCTTCATCTAATACTGACACTGCAAAAATAAAATTATTTATGATAAAGCAAAGTATAGCGATAAGGGAAAAAGAGGAATAACAAATGATGTACTAGCTCATTTTGGGACTGCTAAATCTTGGTCTACCAACAACCCCAAGCTAGCCACACAACATGTTCTGAGGAAACCTGCAAATCCCACAAATTGGTTGGTCAGCACGTCCCTGCAGACAGGATTCCTATTCGTACAACCAGTTTGGCCAAACAACCAACAAGGTGGGCACTAGCAAAAAAGTGTACCAGCTCGGCATGCAATGAAGCCAAACACTTCTCCTGGTTATCACCCTAACTAGTGACCATTTTCTCACAATCAAAATGAGAAAAGAGTTCATCCAAGTAGGGAGTGTAGGGTTTGAGTCTTTGATGGACAACACGAGTTGCCATTAATGAATTTCTTGCCAAGGATCGTTCTTAGGATACCAGGAACAAATTTCAATTAGATAAACCATGCGATCCTATGCATGCTCCTACAAAATTAATTGCAGAGGATGGATTTAGAGAATACCTGATTTCATCGTTTGATCTACAGATCTAGATCGGAGCCAATAACAATGAAATAGATCTGGATCTGAATCTGAACGCCGACGATGAACAGTTGTTCCTACAGATCTGATCTTCTGATCTGTTACCTTGCTCCTTGGAAATCTGGTGAGGATTATCTATCAAGTTGAATCCGAGATATGGAGAAAACGATCAATTCCTCCCTCAGATTAGCCGCCGTTGTCTCTCCCTCTATTTTCAATATACTGAACAGTCTAACTTGATCTGATAGAGAGAAGGCCTGTATATAGTGTTAGGGTTTTGAGAAACCCTAACCCTAATGGGCTTGAGCAGTTCATGGGCCAAACCAGGGACCAGATGCAAATAATAAAGTGGGCCCTCTTTATTAATTAATCCTTCCTTGTTCAACCCAAAACATAATTAATTAATAAAACATTGTTTTAACCTTCACCACGGTAACAATGCTGACTCGCCCCTTTATTACCACGTTATTAGGAACAGGTTGCACCAAACTAACATGATCCACATATTTAAGGTTTTAGACATTCATTAATTAATTTGGCTTATGACAATCAACCACAATTAATTAATCTCTTATTTCCTGAGTACTACCACTCACTTCTTTTCACTTATGCCTGAATTAAATAATTCAACCTGGAGGGTTTAGCATAATGAACCTTGTGAGCTCCTCAGGGAATGTCACCATCCTGAAACGGATATGCTTACCTAAACGTCTAGCCTAAGCAGACCACACACAAATTGCCAACACCCATAATACGGGTATAAGAGTACATTTAAGACTCGCCACCATGGTAAATCAAAGTGTGGTCAATCTGTGTGTGCCCCTTATCTTTTAGTTAGGTTTAATATCATAGGAAGTATGTTAGGGATCTGGCTCATTCATATGTCAATGAGAATGGCACATCCCACTGTTGATCCCATCAATACATAACCATGTACCGACACATCAAGTAGCTAGGATAAGCCCACTTATGAACCGATGTGCCGCAACTTAGACTGACAGCCTATCCAGGGATTGTCTCAGCTGTGATACTGTTTATATCTCGCTAGGTCAAATGACTCATATGATCCTCTGTGATCTCCTACACACCATATGATCATCCCTATAGGCGAGATAATAGGATATTATGGTTTGTTGTATGTTTGTTTCATCAGACAACAAGCATTGTTGTAGCAACACATATATGAAGACTAGTGTACAAAACACTTAATCATATATGCTTTCAGTATACAATCCCTACAATCTCCCACTTATACTTAAAGCATAATACCATTGCTTTACCAAGTATTAAGTGTGTCTATACTGTCAATCACTCCCACTGCATTCACGTTACCTCTTATCATGATTTCTCGTATGATGTGATGTCACACATCCTATGTGTTTCACCACCTTGTGAGTCTTGGGTTCCCTTGAGTTTGTCATTGCACCAATATGATCACAATTCCATGTGATTTATTAGGCAAACTCAGAACACACACCTCTAGAGGATAACATCGGAGTTATACTACTTCTTGCGAAGCTAATGAAGTTGCCAAAAAACACAGCCTTCATACCGGAATCTGCAACACACTTCTGTGTCAGATTTCTATAACTCCTCCTCCAAGGCAAACACATAGTTAGAGGTCGATTTCCTTTCCTTATGATCCTCCTGGATATCCGATGCCATTCAACTCACATGGCACATTTGTAAACCAATGTGCTTGTCCTGAGTTGAATTGATATCTGTTTAACATGCTTATAGCATCACAGATATCTAACTTCGTTCATTTACAATATAGAAAGATAACAATCTTTCTTTCTATGAACGACTTACCACAGAATCAATTTAAGCGACTTGAGATACCTGAACATCCTTTTCTTGTGATAACACAAGACCTTAATTCAAAAGATGTTCCAAAATCTCATAAGTCCTACTTCTGAAACTGTTCGGATAACCATCTCTTTATGCCTGGCAATATCTCCACTCCATTTCCGAAAGTGAAAATACCATCTACATAATGTGCAAGGAAAATCACGCTTCTGCTGACACATAACTGGTCCATGAAACTATCATTCTCGATAGACAATATCGAAATGTCTATTACATGACCTTGAAGCTCCTTTAAGTTCATACTAGAACTACCTTGGCTTCCAGACATGATGCTTTTCACTTTACTGCACATAACTTATCTGGTTGTTGCATACAGATGTCGTCACCTCTTATCAAGGTACCCGTTTATAAAATACGGATGATGTCATCCATCTTCCAGATATTTAGATTCATATGTGCTGTTATGATTAAAAGAATTCGAATGGGTTTAATAGTTGCAACCAGTGAGAAGGTCTTGTTGTGAAACATACCTTACTCACTAACCTTGACCTTCGAAAACATACTAGGTTACCATTCGAGCATTTCTTTCCTTGTGTATCAATCAGTTACTTATAGCTAGAAAGTTATTTGGCAATCACTGATCCTGATACACAACCATAACCTTTACTTATTCATTTCTGAATTCATGACTCGATGTCATTAAACTGCATCGTTTGTCTTAGTAGCTTCGTTGCGCTTTAAGGGATAAGTACGATGTTGTTCGTTAAGTTGGGAACAAGTCCAGAGACTGTTTCCACGAACCAGTACCATTAAGCCTGTTAAGGAAACCTCCCACTGCAACGATGCTCCTTTTACGTTGTCAGTTAATGGTGCATTAATTTGTGGTTTACCACCTTACACAGGTGACCGTGCAATTGGTACCATACCTTCCAAGGTATGCTAAATATGCCACGGGGTATTTCCTGATGGATTTAAATTGTCTTCTCTAAAACGTTAGAGAACAAACTCAAATTTGGATTCAGGGTTTCATCTCATACAACTTGCTTGTATCTAGGATACACAAAGCAACCATCTTTTTCGTTTACATGGAATAGCCCACAAAGCAGTACTAGCTTAAACCTTTCTTCCAAACAATATGTTTCCTATATCAGCTTAACAGCCGAGTTACCCATCATTGCCCTTTTGACAGAGTCAAGGTCTGCTACGGTATTTGGAACTCATTTAGAAGACATTAAATTAAGCAAACATACAACTGCTTTTGGCGCTCTTCCCAAAAACAAAAATTTGGCAAGGCTGACATAACTTATAAACTTTTAAAGAATCTTATTTCATTTTACCTACACTATCCCAATCGAGGAATAATAGGTGTAGTTAACTGGGATGCAATCCCTTTGCTCTGCCAGATACTGTAAAACCCCATCACTTAAGATATACCATTATGAATGAACCATAATGTTTTTACGGTCTTGTTTAACTTATTCTCTACCTTAGTCTTGAACGCTCTTAATTAAAGCAAGAGACTAAGACTTGTAGTAAACTAGATAAACATATCCAAATCTTAAATGATTACAGTATCAATGCTTGTTAAGGCAACTGCGGAAGTATACTCAAACCAGCAAACTAGAGCAAACACGAAATAACCTATATAGATACAATCGCCTATTAAAAGGCGTGGTTACCATCTTATACCTCTAAGTAGTTGTCATAAATAGCATTCTTAGGAATACCTGGATTGAATCCATGATTCCATGAATTACTTAAAACTACTTAGACTGATGTAACCTATCTCTATAGAGATTCTTTAAATTATACCTTAGAGCACTGATTGTTTATGTAATCAAGTAATGAAGAGACAATCATCCATAATAGAAAACACTGTTATTCATTCATGATAGAAAAACTCTATCGAATAACTGATAATCCATAACAATAGATGAAAAATATGTTTCTCAAAACAAAACAATATCTCTTTTGGAACTTGAATTAAAGCAGAGTTTTTAACATAAACTCAAAGCAAATAACTCCAATAGCTTGAGAACGATCTCTAGCATCTTCCTTGGAGTTGGTAGTCCCGTCATCCTCAAGCATTATCATCAGCTTGATTCTCTGCATAGCGCAGCCAAAACATGATTAGTATTAACAGTAACCACTACTCACAAGAAGTAGAAAACTGATACTATACATGATGACGTACCTTGTCCGCCTGGACAATTTGCTTTCCAGTGTCCTATCTTGCCACAACGGTAACACTTGCCCTTTACATTAACTTTCCCAGCCTTTTTCTTTGGAGCATAGACTCCATTGTTCCCACCAGCAGTTTTCTTGTTCTTATTCCTAGCCGTTCTTTTAGGTTTTGCCCGTTTAGGAGCAGCAGACCGGCTACCGGAAGAAACTAAAACTGCTTTTTCGAGTTCCATCAGGGACTGTGCTGCCATCAAGTCACTGAGTAACTCATTAAGAGTATACTCCTTCTTGTTCATCACAGCATTCAACCTGAAGTTTTCAAAGGATTTGGGAAAAGATTTTAGTATGATATCGACTTGGCTTCCGCGTCAATACCACCACCATGCAACGTTAGTTCTGATGGGTTTTGTATACTGAAAGCATTTATTACAATGAGTATACAACGGTTTATTTCTCCTATCTGTTAACAATCTTAAATGTATGAACAATGGTATCCTCTTGTCTCACCGATAGGGACGATCATACGGTTGTAGATTGCAGAAGACAGTATGATCACTTGACATAGTGAGACATAAACCTGATCACAGCCGAGACAGCGTATGAGGATACGTCTGTCCGGATGGCTGTGGCATTGTCGGAATAAGTAGTCTGTCTTGGTTACTTGACATGCTGGTACGCAGAGGTGGCGTATTGATGGACCGCAGTGAGATATATTCGTCTGTCTGACATCAGTGAATAAAAGATCTCGTTATATTGATTGAGTCCAAACCCTAACGAAGGTTCAGGGGTTTGCACGGGTTGACTGTTGCTTTGACTTGCCATGGTGGAGAGCCTAAGTAACGTGCTCGTATATCCGCATCTTGGGTAACAGCAGTTCGTGTAGTACCGCCTGAGAGTGGGTTTAGGTAACCATATCCGAGTAATAGGATGTGGACATTCCCTGAGGAGCTCAATAACATTCATCGTGCCAAAGTCCTGCAGGCTGATTAAGTTCAGACACGAGTGATAAGGTTTGAGTGGTACTACTCAGGAATTATAAGATATTAATTAATTGTAGTTAGAGCTTGTCAGAGGCTCCGATTAATTAATAAATGTCCGGTAACCTTAAATATGAGGATTCTCAATTAATGCAACCCGTTCTCATAACGTGGTAATAAAGGGGTAGGTCAGTATTAATTTTGTGGTGAAAAAGAATTAATATTAATTAATTAATTATGTCCTGGGTTGTGGACATGGGAATTAATTAATTTATAGGCCCACTTTATTATTTGCATTAGGTCCCAGGTCTGGCCCAATAAGTGTGCTGAATTGAGCCCAGGAGCCCACTAGGGTTTTACAACCCTAGGTCTATAAATAGACCTCTCACTCTCTGAAACCCTAGCCACTTCATAACACAATTTGAAAAACCCTAGATCTAAGAGAGTGAGAGAGGGGCGCCGACTTTAGAGGGAGAAAGGAGGAGAATTTTGATTCTGGTCCTGCTCAAGCCACAGATCTACGGAGTCCTCACCAGTAGTAGATCTGACCAGTACAGGGACACAGATATGAAGATCTAATCTGGAGAACAACAGATCTTTCTTTCCCTGTTCTTTCTTTTTGTTTTTCTCTAGAAATTAGTATTCTAATTTCTGTTTTCGCAGAGAAATCGGATTGCGTGGTTGAATTGGATTTTGGAATTCAAACACAAAAGATCGGTACAGAGACGACGAAATTACGGTAATCTCTCAATCCACAATTATGTATTAAATTCATAGGAGCATGCTAGTTTTTTGAGAAATTTAATTGTGAGCAATATCCATAGATCGATCCGGTTCAGTTTGGTTTTGGTGATTCGGTTCACGTATAAACCCTACAATTGGTATCAGAGCCAAATTTCTGATTTATGGCTCTGTTGTTCATAATTAAATTCAATATGCATGTATGAATTTATTTTTGTGGATGTTGGTTTTTGTTCCTCGTGGCAACCCGTTGATTCAGCCCGCGGTGGTTTATCTGTGTAGGGCTGAATTGTTTTGTAAAATCACGAGAAAATCCATGATTAGTATAGATTTAAAAATTGTAATAGAATAGGTTTTCTGTAATTTTGAAATTTGTATTTGGACGGGTCAAGGACGAAGAACGAAGACGGAGCCGACGCAGGGCCGACGGAGAACGACGGCGGGCGACGGGAGGCGCGGGCGCGCGGCACGGTGGCAGGCGCGCGGTGCGCGCGCGATCCAGCTGGGCGAGCGCACGCGGCGGCGCAGGGCGGCGCTGGACCGGCTGCGGCGGCTTCGGTCAATCATCGGCTGCTGCTGTCCCGTCGCGGTGGCTTGTGTTTTGTGGTTTGTACAATCCTGTATAAACCCTAGGGTTTGCATTAGGGTTAGGGCAAGTCATCAGATCACAAAGGCCTAAAAATCCAAAAGATTTGGTGTATCCAGATTTGAAGGCCTCTTGAAGATTTGGAAGATTTGAAAAGATTTGGATTTATCCAAATTAATTCAAAATTCAAATTTGTAATAGATAGATTTTATTTTCTATTTTGGGGCCACGAGGAATTTTTGTTTGCCTTAATTGTCCTCGTATATATGTGATTTATTTATGTACGCAATTTAGCATGTGTAGATAATAGGAAAAACATGATTTACTGCTTTTATTATTTATAGCTTTTCAAGCATGCTTATGTGATTAATTTCTTTTGTTGGATTATATTTTAGGAATTTTTGGGCTTGTTTAATTACATGCAAAAATTTGGAAAATATAATGATAAAAGGAAATTATGTGTGCGCATAAAGAAACCTTTTAAAAGAAAAATACTAAGCAGATTTTTTAAAATCAATAGACCTCCACAAAGCGGTCCTAGGCTGTAAGTGTATCTCTCGTTCTAGTAAACGTCTACGAGTGTAGCTTGCTAGTTCCCGGAGGTGCATGGTTACAGTTGTTGGGATTTCTAGACAAACAATTTAAATCATGTGAATAGTGGGAGGGCTTTGCGTAAACATCTACGAGTGTAGCTTGCGTAGACCTCTTTCACAAGTATTCTAGGATTGATTTAAATTATAGATAACAAAAGCTTTAAGGGCTGTGCGGTATGGTTACGTGCCATGCTAAACTGTCTCTTTTGGCCGGAGTTAAATTTGTGGTTAATTGCTGAGAAGCATCTTAGAATATAATGCAAGAATTGCATCCCTGTTCTTGAGAGATGGCTTGGTCTAAGCTTTTCACTAATTATTAATTTCTAGTGTCAAAAGCATCCTGACATGGTAGTGAAATTAAATGGATTGGGGCTTAAAACCCGCAATTCTGGTTGAGGGTGACATCGTAAACGTCGACGAGTGTAGCTTGCGGTGGGAACTCTTAGGCAATTAGTGGAAAACATTTGTATTTGATTTATTAAAAGGTTTTCAATGCATTTGTTTTCGAAGTTCAACATGTATGTTCTTATTTAAGATTCTTTATTGTTTCAGATATGTCTATATCTAATGTGATCAACATTCTCGCACAAAACACTCTAACTGGTCTGAACTTCCTGGAATGGAAGTGCAATCTCGAATACCTCCTGATTGCAGAAGAACATATGTTCGTTCTGCAAGTACTTCATCCCGAAGTGCCAACTGCTGAATCCAGTCAACTGGATATAGACTTTTATAACAAGTGGGAGAAATCGAACAATGTAGTCAAGTGCTACATGATGACCACTATGTCGAAAGTCTTGCAGGAGCAGCATCAGCACCATAGGGATGCCTATGACATTATGCAAAGTCTGGAGGCAACCTATGGGGAAACTGATAGAGCCGTCAGGTTCAATCTCATGAGAGAAATCGTGAGTAAGAAAATGACTGATGGCACCTCAGTGAGAGAGCACGTGGTTACCATGACTCACCTCATGGATGAACTGACAGTGCATGGTGGAGGTATCGACGCTGAGGCTAAGGTCGATATCATACTGAACTCTCTACCCAAGTCCTTTGAGAGTTTTAGACTGAATGTTGTCATGAACAAGAAAGAGTATACTCTTAACGAGTTACTTAATGACTTGATGGCAGCTGAATCAGTCATGAACCCTCAGAAGGTTGCCTTGGCCACTTTTGGTAATCTCTCTGCTGTACCAAAAAGTATGAAGCGGAAGAAAGAGATTAAGAAATGGGCCAAGAAGACACCTGTGAAGGATGGTGGGGCTGGGAAAAAGCCTAAGGTGGCGACTGAAAGGGACAGGTGCTTCAGGTGTGGTAAGAAAGGACATTGGAGGAAAGATTGTCAAGCCAAAAAAGCTAGACAAGGTATGCCATTTTGCATGTATAACTGCAAGCATGATTAGAGTTAGTTGTTGCTCTTCCAGAGCTGTAAGCACAGACTTGTTGATCATGTTGTTGTACTTTGCAGGGGACCGTACCGACAAGGCTGGTGAGTGATGGCAAGAAGATACCATATTGGATGAAGGCAACGTTTTATGACGGAGCTTCATGGAGTTTTCTTTTCTTTATGCTTTGATGAATTAAAGTACATTTGAGAATTTATTTGTGGGCCGTGGTTTATCTGCAGGACAAATTTCATCAACTTTTATGGATATTTGTTATTTATGATTTTATCATTAGTAGTAACAATGTTATCCATTATGGAATGTTGATTTACAATCTCTATGTTACTTCGATCAAACATGTCTTTTATATTGCATGTAATTCATTCGTAATTGATAATCCTAGGAAGAGAAAACTTACTTCTTCTGATGAGGATCTTACATATCTCTGGCATTTGAGACTGGGTCACATCAGCTTGAAGCGGATTCAAAGACTTGCAGATGACGGTACATTGGACCTAGTCCGGGCTGTACCTTATCAAGTCTGTGAATCCTGCATCGAGGGCAAGATGTCAACTAGGCCTTTCAAGGCTAGTCAGTCTCGAGCAAAGGAAGTGTTGGAATTGATCCATTCTGACTTATGTGGACCGATGTCCACGTAGGCTCGTGGAGGGTACGAGTACTTCGTCACTTTCATTGACGATTACTCAAGGTACGGATACGTTTACCTGCTTCGCTACAAGTCTGAATGCTTTGAGAAATTCAAAGAGTTCAAGGCTGAAGTAGAAAAGAAGGTCGGGAAAACTATGAAGTCGCTGCGATCCGACCGCGGTGGCGAATACCTCGGTAACGAGTTCCTGCAATATTTGTCGGAAAATAGGATTATATCCCAGTGGACTGCACCGGGTACTCCCCAGCAAAACGGTGTAGCATAAAGAAGAAATAGGACTCTTCTAGAGATGGTAAGATCAATGATGAGTTTTGCAAACTTACCATTTTCGTTTTGGGGTTACGCATTGGAAACAACAGCTTACGTGCTTAATGTGGTGCCTTCTAAATCAATTCCTAAGACGCCTTCTGAGCTCTTCCTTGGTCGCAAACCTAGTTTGTGCCAGTTTAGAGTATGGGGCTGTCCGACACACGTACTGTCGAAGGAACCTGATAAATTAGAAAGCAGGTCAAAAGTAATGCTGTTCATAGTGTATCCCAGGCAAACGAAAGGTGGTTACTTTTACTGTCCTGAGAGTCAAAAGGTCGTTGTTAGCACCAACGCTAGATTCTTGGAGGACGAGTATGTGAGTAATCACAGGTCAAGGAGTGATATCGTTCTTCAAGAAATTGAGAACGAGAATGCAATTCCAAGGGAAGGGGAACGTGTAGATGTGGGTGCACCTGTGAGAGGTACAACACCACAGACACGTTCTTCAGTGCAAAGTGCAGGACCACAAGTCACTGCACCTACTACTGACACGGCACCGATGCCTCGTCGTAGTGGGAGAGTTATTTTCCAACCGGAAAGGTACATGTTCGTGGGTGAATCTTCGGACTTAAGCCCGAAAGACGGACATGAGGACTCTGACCCACTGACTTACGAAGAGGCAGTGCAGGACAAGGATGTTGCCAAGTGGCGTGTTGCCATGGATTCTGAAATAGAATCCATAACTGCTATGGATGTATACCAGAAAACAAATTTGCCGGATGGCTTCAGGGCCATAGGGTGCAAATGGGTATACAAGAGAAAGAAAGGGGCGGATGGAAAGATCACGGCTTTCAAGGCCAGGCTGGTGGCAAAGGGTTATAGTCAAAAAGAGGGCATTGACTATGAAGAAACCTTTTCACCCGTAGCCATGCTCAAATCCATCCGGATACTCCTTGCCATAGCTGCGCATATGGACCTCGAGATCTGGCAGATGGATGTCAAAATCGCTTTTCTAAACGGCTACCTTGAAGAAGGTAGGGACATCTATATGCTGCAACCCGAGGGTTACATAAGCAAGGGCGAAGAACATCTTGTCTGGAAGCTTAGGAAGTCCTTGTATGGACTTAAGCAAGCTTCAAGGTCGTGGAACTTGCGTTTCAACGATGTGATTAAATCTTATGGATTTGCATAGTTGGAAAACAAAAGTTGTGTTTACCAACTTTGTGTCAGTGGGAGCGTTGGTCTTCCTTGCACTATACATTGATGACATACTCCTATTTGGAAACAACGAGGGAGTGATGTCCGAAATCAAGGTTTGGTTATCCGAACAGTTCCAAATGAAGGATCTGGGAGAAGCTGGCTACATTCTTGGGATTAAGGTCTTACGAGATCGTAAGAGAAGAATGTTGAGCTTATCCCAGACATCCTATGTGGATACTGTGATAGCCCGGTTCAGCATGCAACTCGCCAAGAAAGGCTTGCTACCTTTCAGACATGGCGTTCGTCTTTCTAGTGGGCAGTGTCCTCAGACACAGCGGGAGAAAGACGAGATGAGTCTTGTACCATTCTATTATGACGTTGGCATGGTAGCAAGATATCAGTCTAACCCTGGACAGGCGCACTGGACTGCTGTAAAGCATATCCTCAAGTATTTGAAAAGGACTAGGAATTTCTGCCTAGTTTATCAAAGTGAGGATTTGTGCCCTGTGGGTTATACAGACTCGGATTTCCAAGGGGCCAGGATGAGAAGAAATTGACCTCAGGATATGTGTTTACCCTGGGAGGTGGAGCTGTATCTTGGAGGAGCTCAAAGCAGAAATGCATTGCTGACTCCACCATGGAGGCGGAATATGTCGCCGCCTCCGACGCCTCGAAAGAGGGGGTGTGGCTTCGGAACTACCTTTTAGAGTTGGGCGTGATCCCGAGTTTGCCGAGGAGCATCACAATTTATTGTGATAACTCTGGTGCAGTGGCTAACTCAAAGGAACCGCGGTCTCACAGGGCAAGCAAACACATAGAGAGAAAGTACCATATCATACGAGAAATTGTATCGAGGGGTGATGTGCTGATTAAGAAGACTGACACTGCTGACAATCTTGCTGATCCGTTTACAAAGAGCTTGCCGCAGAAAGTTTACGAAAGACATATTCGTGAGCTGGGTCTGAGGTGGATGCCGACCACTGATAGTGGTTAAAGAGACATCAGACTAGATAGACGGACTGTATACTCTGTAATAGCTTAGTTATGCTTTGAGTATAAGTAGGAGATTGATGGGTTTTGTATACTGAAAGCATTTATTACAATGAGTATACAATGGTTTATTTCTCCTATCTGTTAACAATCTTACATGTATGAACAATGGTATCCTCTTGTCTCACTGATAGGGACGATCATACGGCGTGTTGTAGATCGCAGACGATAGTATGATCACTTGACCTAGTGAGACATAAACCTGATCACAACCGAGACAGCGTATGAGTATACGTCTGTCCGGATGGTTGCGACATTGTTGGAATAAGTAGTCTATCTTGGTTACTTGACATGCTGGTACGCAGAGGTGGCGTATTGATGGACCGCAGTGAGATATATTCGTTTGTCTGATATCAGCGAATAAAAGATCTCGTTATATTGATTGAGTCCAAACCCTAACAAAGGTTCAGGGGTTAGCACGGGTTGACTGTTGCTTTGACTTGCCATGGTGGAGAGCCTAAGTAACGTGCTCGTATATCCGCATCTTGGGTAACAGTAGTTCGTGTAGTACCGCCTGAGACTGGGTTTAGGTAACCATATCCGAGTAATAGGATGGGGACATTCCCTGAGGAGCTCAATAACATTCATCGTGCCAAAGTCCTGCAGGCTGATTAAGCTCAGGCACGAGTGATAAGGTTTGAGTGGTACTACTCAGGAATTATAAGATATTAATTAATTGTAGTTAGAGCTTGTCGGAGGCTCCGATTAATTAATGAATGTCCGGTAACCTTAAATATGGGGATTCTCAATTAATGCAACCCGTTCTCATAACGTGGTAATAAAGGGGTAGGTCAGTATTAATTCTGTGGTAAAAAAGAATTAATATTAATTAATTAATTGTGTCCTGGGTTGTGGACATGGGAATTAATTAATTTATAGGCCCACTTTATTATTTGCATTAGGTCCCAGGTCTGGCCCAATAAGTGTGCTGAATTGAGCCCAGGAGCCCACTAAGGTTTTACAACCCTAGGTCTATAAATAGACCTCTCACTCTCTGAAACCCTAGCCACTTCATAACACAATTTGAAAAACCCTAGATCTAAGAGAGTGAGAGAGGGGCGCCGACTTCAGAGGGAGAAAGGAGGAGAATTTTGATTCTGGTCCTGCTCAAGCCACAGATCTACGGAGTCCTCACCAATAGTAGATCTGACCAGCACAGGGACACAGATCTGAAGATCTAATCTGGAGAACAACAGATCTTTCTTTCCCTGTTCTTTCTTTTCATTTTAGTTTAGAAATTAGTATTCTAATATCTGTTTCCGCAGAGAAATCGGATTGCGTGGTTGAATTGTATTTTGGAATTCAAACGCAAAAGATCGGTACAGAGACAACGAAATTACGGTAATCTCTCAATCCACAATTATGTATTAAATTCATAGGAGCATGCTAGTTTTTTGAGAAATTTAATTGTGAGCAATATCCATAGATCGATCCGGTTCAGTTTGGTTTTGGTGATTCGGTTCACGTATAAACCCTACAAGTTCATCCATGAGGTGAGTCATGGCAACCACGTGCTCTCTCACTGAACTGCCTTCAGACATTTTCTTACTTACAATCTCCTTCATGAGATTGAATCTGACAGTTCTGTCCGTCTCCCCGTAAGTCGCTGTTAGATTATCCATAATCTCACAGGCCTTATCATAATGCTGATGCTGCAGCTGCAGTACCTTACTCATAGTGGTCATCATGTAGCATTTCACTACATTATTAGACTTGATCCACTTATTGTAAGACTGCTGCCGCTCGGCAGTAGCATCAGCAGCTGGGACTGGGGAACAAGGATCAGTAAGGACAAACTTGTATTCTTCCGCAACAAGGATATAATCCAAATTACGTTTCCATTCAAGGAAATTTGGACCATTGAGAGGATTTTGAGCGAGGATATTAATGACATTATTCATAGACATATCTGAAAACAAATAAGCGAATTAAAGTAAGCACATACTACGAACAATTGAAACAAATTTGCATAGTAACCTTTAGATAAAAACAATACAATTTGTTTCCTCCAATTGCCCAAGCTAATTCACTGCAAGCTGCCAGCAGACATTTACAACAAACGCTCAACCAGACCAAAATGATCATTTAATTTCTTAACATGACAGGTATCTTAAGCAAAAGAAATTAATATTGGAGATCTCAAGACCATGTTCACCTATCCGGAGCAGGGACATCTCAGAAGAGTTATACTCCAGGCAACATCTAAGCCAAAGTAACCACAAGCCTAACTCCGGACATTAAAAGGCGATTTGACATACGTACTAGACCCATGCGTCCTGCCCTTAACATCCTTTGTTATCCCACTTAGATTAGTCTTAGAGATGAGTGAAAGTTGTCTCAATGCAAGCTGCCCCAGCAGACGTTTTCTCAGAGGCTCCCACCTCTCATCTTAAAATAAGTGTTTTATTTGGAAACCTCATCGTATTGGAACTGGTGAGGGACCTCTAACGCAAGTTGCCCAAGCAGACGTTTACGCTTAGAGATGCCCCACTACCAATGAGAGGTCGTATTTGTGGAGGTCTAATGATTTTGGTTAGAAAAGAACCAAAATCCAACTTAGTATTTTAATTCTAAAGGTTTTATGCGCACACATTATTTTATGTTCCCATAAATTATGTCACACCAAAAATTCCATCATAAATTAATATGATCCCGGAATTTATAGACACAATTTAAAAACATAAAATAAATCACATAAGACATGCTCAAAAATTAAATTGCAACATGATTATAACAGTAAATAAATAAAGCAAATAATCATGCTTCCTATTATTTACTAGTGCGCACATAATAAATCACATCAATACGAGAATAAATAAATAAACAAATAAATTCTCGTGGCCCCTCAGATGCGATTACAACTGAAAAATAATTAAATCTAATCTATCACAAGATTTAATTTCAGTACAGATCTACAAACTGGGCCTCCGTTTGACTTGAAATCTGATTTGAATTGGGAAAAAACATTTGGGCTTCAAAATAGGGTTTCAGGCCCAAACAGCAGCCAAACCCTAATTTTTAGAATTGCGGGCCGCCTCTGGGCTGAGCAGCCCGATTTCCGGCCCGGGCTTGGAAACCCTAGGGTTTGCAAACCCTAGTCGCCACAACACCAGCCGCCACCTTCCTTGCAGTCCACTGCCGGCGCCGCCTTTCCGGCAGCCACCCACCGTCGAGCCGTCACCGTCAGCAGCCGCGCAGAGCAGAGCCTGCGTTGTTAGTCGAGCGTTCAGCCCGGCCGCGCACGGCCCTGTGCCTGCCCGCGACCCTCGTCGCAGCGTGCAAAGCACACGCGACCTCGTCGCTGGCGAACCTTGCCAGCAACTGTCGCACCCAACGCCGGAGCACACACGCAGCAACAGAAACGCCGCACGCTGCCTGCTGCTTCTCCCCCGGCCATGTCGCCGGTCGCTGGAGAAAAATGCGACGGGAGAGAGAGAGGCGAGCGCGGCCTAGCCGCAGGGAAGAGTCCCTGCCGCCGCCACTCGCCTGAGCCGCGCGACTGTCGGCCACAAGGGCCTCGCCGGATGCGCGCAGTAGCTCGAATGCTGCCAGGACCACCATGCTCGCCGGATTTGCGAGCAGCAGCATTGAGATAGGCGCGGCCCAGCCGCAGGGAAGGGAAACCCTGCCGCCACCACCCACGACCGCTGTCGTCGTCTGGCCGTCGCTCGCCGGCGCCGGCGGCTTCTAGTGGTGAAGGGCTGAACCCTAGTTCATGTCGCCTTCTCTGTTCTTCGTTCTCTGTTCTTGTTCTTCTTCCGGATCCAAATTCTCCAAATTTTACAGATTTGAATAAAATGAAATTTAAAAATTACAGATCTACAATCTATTACAATTTTTGCCTATCAAATCTAACCACAGATTTTCTTGTGGTGTAAAACAGATCTAAAAACGAGAAGGCCACGAGAACAAAAACATCCACGACAATTTAAATCCATCCATAAACATACATATTTATTTAATTTCAATATATCCAAGATAGAGCCTAAGAACATGAACCTGGCTCTGATACCAATTGTAGGGTTTGAGTCTACGATGGACAACACGAGTTGCCATTAATGAATTTTTTGCCAAGGATCGTTCTTAGGATACCAGGAACAAATTTCAATTAAATAAATCATGCGATCCTATGCATGCTCCTACAAAATTAATTGCAGAGGATGGATTTAGAGAATACCTGATTTCACCGTTTGATCTATAGATCTAGATCGGAGCCAATAACGATGAAATAGATCTGGATCTGAATCTAAACGCCGGCGATGAACAGTTGTTCCTACAGATCTGATCTTCTAATTTGTTCCCTTGCTCCTTTGAAATCTGGTGAGGATTATCTACCAAGTTGAATCCGAGATCTGGAGAAAACGATCAATTCCTCCCTCAGATTAGCCACCGCCGTCTCTCCCTCTATTTTCAATATACTGAACAGTCTAACTTGATCTGATAGAGAGAAGGCCTATATATAGTGTTAGGGTTTTGAGAAAAACTAACCCTAATGGGCTTGAGCAGTTCATGGGCCAGACCAGGGACCAAATGCAAATAATAAAGTGGGCCCTCTTTATTAATTAATCCTTCCTTGTTCAACCCATAACATAATTAATTAATAAAACATTGTTTTAACCTTCACCACGGTAACAATACTGACTCGCCCCTTTATTACCACGTTATTAGGAACGGGTTGCACCAAACTAACATGATCCATATATTTGAGGTTTTAGACATTCATTAATTAATTTGGCTTATGACAATCAGCCACAATTAATTAATCTCTTATTTCCTGAGTAATACCACTCACTCATTTTCACTTATGCCTGAATTAAATAACTCAACCTGCAGGGTTTAGCATAATGAACCTTGTGAGCTCCTCAGGGAATGTCACCATCCTGAAACGGATATGCTTACCTAAACGTCCAGCCTAAGCAGACCACACACAAATTGCCAACACCCAAAATACGGGTATAAGAGTACATGTAAGACTCGCCACCATGGTAAATTAAAGTGTGGTCAATCTGTGTGTGCCCCTTATCCTTCAGTTAGGTTTAAGATCATAGGAACTATGTTAGGGATCTGGCTCATTCATATGTCAATGAGAATGGCACATCCCACTGTTGATCCCATCAATACATAACCATGTACCGACACATCAAGTAGCTAGGATAGGTCCACTTATGAACCGATGTGCCGCAGCTTAGACCGACAGCCTATCCAGGGACTGTCTCAGCTGTGATACTGTTTATATCTCGCTAGGTCAAACGACTCATATGATCCTCTGTGATCTACTACACACCATATGATCATCCCTATAGGCGAGATAATAAGATATAATGGTTCGTTGTATGTTTGTTTAATCAGACAGCGAGCATTGTTGTAGCAACACATATATGAAGACCAGTATACAAAACACTTATCATATATGCTTTCAGTATACAATCCCAACAGGGAGTACAATTACTTAAGGCCCGAGTCCAACAAAATTTCTCATTTTAGGACTATGAAGGCTAACCAATGAGGCAGAGGACTCTATCCTAGAGAGCCACATGGTTTCCACACCTATATAGAACTCAAATTCCAAGGTCCACAAAGGAATACATCTTCCGAGCAGATTACACACATCTGTCCACAACCTCAATCCTCTCACAAAAAATCCATGAATTATTTCAAAAGAGGAAGGTTGTAGGGAAGAGTTCTAAGAATCTTCTTGCACTGAATATCATTCGGGTTTGGATCCAACATGCTAATCCTGCAGGACCTGTTGTTGATCGGGGATTTAGATTATTTTAATTGCTACGCAGGATCTGGTATTTGTGTGAAGAGTTACATAATAAAGATGGATTTTAGATCCTAACTTTGGACTTGCTGGTAAAATCTTATCCAACAATCGTTCAAATCTGTTGATGTTCTTACTTTACCAAGGAACAAACTGGTAAAAGGCTAACTACACTTGCTGGGAATAGACAGCTAGTGAGTAGCATTATAGGAGAAAAAACAGATAGGGATCTTGAACGGTACGCATAATTAATGTGATCTTATCAAAGAGCGGAAAAAGGCCTCATCAATGCATGTCACGTCTGCAAATCAATGCTCAATATTCAAGGATCTGAAATCAGATAGACACCGAATATGTTGAAGATCTACAATGATATCGGAGCCATGAGATATTATTCAAGGAGTAATTCGGTCGAAGACCACCAACCATCCATCTCATATACATATTAGTTTGTTGATGGTATGTCATTACTTACCACTCACTCATTTGAGTTATGATAAGTATACTAAGTCTAAGCTCTTAGTATCTTAATATTGGTGGTTGGACGACGCGCTGACATAAAAGACTTCAAGCTTTGGGGTAGATCATTCAGAATGGGAAGCCCTGAACCTTATTAGTAATGAGTCGGTTCCGGATTATGATTGAGTCCAAACTCTCAATCATTATAGTACCAATTGCTGAAGGCAATTAAAGTCAGTTATCCTGAAGGGAAACTGATATAGCTTGTAGGTTTTTGTTCTCTATTCTAGATTTGTCATAATCTATGCCTCACACAATCGTCAAATCTAAGTTTGGATATGCTCTTTCCGACATGGTGGATTGTTAATCGAGTTAATTGGCACGTCACTCGAAGGTGTAATAGTTGTGTCAAGATATCCAACCGTTCACTAAAACCCTTTATCTTCCAACCTTAGATTGAGATGAGTTTACTTAAAGTTTATCATCTATATATTGAGGAGGATCTCGAGCACTTTGTCTCATTCCTTTCCATTCCCCTCTTGAACCAATATGTCCAAAGATAAACCTTAACTTTCACAAACTTTCATCACATTGGAGAGAATCTCAGTCTCTGAAATCTACAATGTTAGCCTTCATGCTCATTCTAAGGTTTCCTTGCTCACATTCATCATTCGAGATGGTACCTTAGGTCAGACCAGTGGATTCTGTTTGAGAATTCTAGTCCAGCAGATCCACTTATCCCCCATCCTCATCACTCCCATGCTGATATGACTGAATCTCGAACATCAGTCCGCCAATCATTCAAAGATGGAAGAAGATCAACATTGTCTCTGGAGGTGATGCAAATCAGTTTCATCGACTCTATTGACTGATTGATCTTGATCTCCCTGCTTCTTGGTTGAAAGTAAGAGAGATCTCCAGTTTTTGATAGCATGTCCGTCTTGGAGGACTCTCAGCTACCAGAGAAGTAGACGACAGAGTTCATGCCAAGCAGCATGAGAGAAGTAAAGTTTTTGGATTTATTTAGCTATATTCATGTAATCTTTTGTCACTTCTCATGTATTGTAATGTTCATGATACTAGTGGACCTGACTTAAGATTAAAAGATGAATAACTCTTTGTCTCTTGAAATGTTGGATGAAGTTACACTCCTTGGCTATCAGCAAACATTTTTATTTTGCCCTTTGATTAATCGAGTAATAGCTCTCCCAGTCAGGGGGAATATCTTAGAGCAGGCTGTGCCAAAATCTTGTTTTCAAGTATAGACTAGATTGACAGATTTGTAAACTCGAAAACTTGCGATAAAGTTTTGTCAGCTTTATAGTGGGTTTGACTACATAAAAATTTAGGGAAATTATTAGGAATCTTTGTTAGAAATTCCTACCTTATATGTTGTTTTGATGAGTCAAACACCCCACTAGTATATTGTGTCTAGTTAGATTGTAATGTCCTGTACATGAATTACCGAGTTGTAATAGAAGCTAATTTACAAGCCTTAGGGAATTTGCTGGTGCATTCTTCACGAGCAAAGATCTTACAATTCTTTCACTCCGATTTTGGGATGTATAATAGATATTATACTCACCGAAAATATTTTCTGAATCGAAAATCAACTAGATGTTGCTTCTTAATGCATGTAAGGAAAATTGCTTGTTGGTAAGTAAACAAACCTTTCTTATCCGACAATGTGGTTGTAGGATTAATCTAATTGCCCATTATAGTGAACAAATACAATGCACTGGTTCTTCATTAAGCCAAGAAATATTACTTAAAGTAAGAAAGAGTGAATATAATGAAGATAGAGAGTAGATGAATGAATATTTCAATTGCTTTATTTCAAATGCGTATACTACTTTGCATATGAATTTGATTATACTCCTTCCGTCCCACTTTAATGTCTCATTTCCCATTTTTGTGCGTCCCACTTTAATAGTCCCATTTCTAAAAATGGTAACTTTTTCACACTCAACAATAAAATATTAATTCCACTCAACCCATTCTACACTCACATGCCTTGGTTATTGTGCCAAAAGCAAATGAGACTATTAATCTAGGACGGAGGGAGTATAAAGCAACCTATATCGATTTTTTTTCCTGACTTCATTGGATTGATCAATACAGTATAATGCATCCAGTCATCTGCATTTTATTGTAAGAGAAATTTGCATTCACTCATCTAGTCAAAAAGTAAATTAATTATCATGCATATATTCATGCCAATATACTTTATGGGCTAATTTGACCATATTGCAAGTAAAAAAATAAAACATCAATTATTATGCATATCGGACAATTTAATACATTTTGGAAATAAGAAAAACAAAATTAAAAGTATCAACTATTAAACATATCAAACTATTTTATTCAATTTGGAATTAAAAAACCGACCAATACCGATCAGTTTAGACTCATGTTTGGAACCGATGCCACTATCTGACTCACAGACATGGGTAGGAAAAATCGAAGGCCCATATGCCAACCCGACTCCGACCCAATTCTGACTCGGATCTTATTCAATAATGACCAATTCCTACCCAATCTTGACATATTTCAACAAATAAAGTTGTTTGGCCCGATTTCTACCACCCTAAACCCGATTCCTATCACCATAAACAACCGTTTTCCACCACCCTTAATAATTAATGATATTGATACAAACAAATATTATTTAAGAATATTCCGACTCAACACAATTTTTTATTTAATTTTTAAGATTTAAATTATATTTTTGCAATAGAATACATTTTATATAAATTTTTAGTAATGATCTCATCATCATCACAACAATAATTACATTGATTTCAGGCTTAAAACAAATCCCCATGTAACATCCCACCCCTCGGGTCCGGCGATATCAGGGCCTGCAGTCCGATGCACCCCAACCACATCTCCAGTTTAGCTTACGGGCACCCCTATTTCACTAAACCTGGAAGGTTGTTGGTAGGAGGGATCGAACCCATCCCCTACCCTTTAACACCAAACCTTAAGGGTAAGATGTCACTACTTGAGCTGTAAAATGAGAGGTTGTGAGCGCGCAGAAATAGAATTTGGTGGGCGCGATTCAGAACGCACCGAAAGTCTTGTTATTCATGATTTTCAAGAATATATTATTCTTTTTTAAAATCATTTTCAAGAATCCACACCATAATTTGACCACCCTTTTTCTATTTCTTTATTCTGCTCTTTTTCTTTTAGCATGCATGGACAGTGATTTTCCAGGAAAAAAAAAAAAACTTATTTTAGTTTCCCAGTTGTTGACTTTTTGGAGGAATATTTAATTTTATCAGCAATTCTGCATATCAGACGGTCAAAAATGATGGAATTTATTCCATAATTCAACGGTCTATGCAGGTCTATCTCTCATATTCTCTTAATTAGTACTATCTCCGTCCCACTCTATTAGTCCCATTTGCCTTTTTGGTCTGTCCTACTCTATTAGTCTTATTTCCTAAAATGACAAACTTTTTCATACTCATCAATAAAATATTAATTTCACTACACTCACAAACATTGGTTCCTGTGCCGAAACCATATGGAACTAATAGCGCGGGACGGAGGTAGTACTTCGTAAACTCAACTCTTCCTTAAATTTAATTCGTTTATATTTAAATTAATTATATGAAATTCTAAGATCATTAATTTTCATTAGTGAGTGAGTTCAACTTAATTATTTAATAAAATACCATTTGTCGAGATAAACACAAATATCTTGCTCGGATGTTCAAGATGACTGGTTTATCAAGGTAACCATCCTCAAGAAGTGAAATCTCACCATCATGCCAGTCAAAAAAATGTTTGCCTCCTTACAAGCACACGAGTTCAACTTTGCTCTTATAAGTTAGCATGAAGCCAAAAAGTCTATGTAGCGACGTTCGGAAAAAAAAATTATTAATTAATCATTTAAAATCTTGCTACTATGTTTATTTTATGTTAAAGTATAATATTATGTGATTATGTCTTATAAGTCGCACCCTAGATTATTAAATTACTAAGCATAAAATAAATTCACAATTAGAATATATTTTCAAAGCATGTAATGATTATTTTAAAATTTAAATATATCCGTAAAGAAGATAATTTCATATCTTTTAAAATTTAATTAAGATTATCCCTAAGATAATCATATTATATCTTTCAAAATCTTTTCAGGATGTTTTAAATCCTAGATCAATTAGTATAAATAAACCCCTTGAGTATATTTTTTCCAACGCCAAAGAAAAAAACTTAGAAGAAGGTAAAATTGGAGTTCTTTCGGAGAGACTCGTCGTTAGGTTATATCATCTTGAATAATAAATATGATGTTACATTCAAGTCTGTTAAGCTATAAAAAAAAATCCAAATCTGCATGCTTAATTTATTTATCTTCCCTAATTGCCTTTTTAATTGTATATTAGTTCAATACTGAAATTAATGAAACATGAATATATATATATATATATATATATATATATATATATATATATATAT
>JAPKLW010000393.1:223991-266390 GCA_026898455.1 Plectranthus barbatus | reverse complement strand
ATCCAGTGAAAACTGCTCTTACCATAAGAAATAAGAACCATTCTCGATCGTAGATCTCGCTGAATCAACGATCCAGATTTAATAAAAAAAGCGGACATTTTTTCCCCAAAAACTTGCATTATAGGGCAATTTAGTCTTTTCGCATATAATTAAAATTCGCCCTAGAATTAAAACCTTCTTAACACACATACCACAAACATGCATTATAAAGTACACAACCTATCATTATATAGAGAATAAACTATCATTATATATATATCAATCTAATTGCACACGAATAAACTATCATTATATATATATCAATCTAATTTCACACGAATTTAATAATTTAAAGCAGTAGGTTTCATTAAACAGAACAACGACCTGTATTATATAATGTAAAGACTATCATTATATAATGTAAAAACTGTCATTATATAAGTAAAAACTATCATTATATTTTTTTATGTTGAAATTAAAATATTCGCACGGTAACACTTTTACACAGTTACCAATGACAGCTGTAATAATTCATTAATGCTTTTAACACACAAAACACGTCATTTCGTTTAAAATTAATAACAAATAAAATAATTTAAAGCAGTAGGTTTCATTAAACAAAACAACGACCTGCATTATATAATGTAAAGACTATCATTATATAAGTAAAAACTATCATTATATTTTTTTTATGTTGAAATTAAAATATTCGCACGGTAATTTACACAGCTACCAATGACAGCCGTTATAATTCATTAATGCTTTTAACACGCAAAACACGTCATTTCGTTTAAAATTAATAACAAATAAAATAATATAAAAGCAGTAGGTTTCATTAAATAAAACAACGACCTGCATTATATAATGAAAAAACTATCATTATATAATGTAAAAACTATCATTATATATATTTTTATATATTGAAATTAAAATATTCGCACGGTAACACGTTTACACATGGTTACCAATGACAGCTGTAATAATTCGTTCTTGCTTTAAACACAAAAAATACGTCGTTTCATTTTCTCATTTAAAAAAAAATTAATACCTCTCAACCACCAAAAAACATCTTCCTCTCCATCTTTCCGAAACAAAAATCCAGTCAATTTACCGAAGAAATACAGTTAACGATAAAACAAGGATTTCAAGAAAAAATGGCGAAGAAAAGACAAGTTGAACAGGCTCCAGAGGAAAAAGGTAGAATGCCGCGAACTGTTTCTCCGAGTTTTAGTTAGAGTTTGATTTTTCCGATTTCAATTTATGATAAAAAATATTAGTAGTAATAGAGTTTGATTTCATGTTAAAACACTAAAATAACGAAAACAGTTGTTAAAAATAGATTAAAATGATTTAGGTTTTCATGAAAATTATCGATTTACATTTATAAACATGCTGCATGTTGTTTGACTCTTCTTTTCATGAAAAAACATGTTATGAAAATACTCTGATAAAAAGAAAAAGTAGTATATTGTGGTTATTAATAAAATGCCTATACCACTACAAATCATATATTTTGCTGTTATAATGAAAGAAAAATCTGAAAAGTGTATAAAATTATATGTCACCTTTTATAATGAATGATGGAAAGTTTGGTTATGAAAATACTCTGATAAAAAGAAAAAGTAGTATATTGTGGTTATATAATGAAATGCCTAAACCACTATAATGCATATATTTTGCTGTTATAATGAAAGAAAAATCTGAAAAGTGTATAAAACTATATGTCATCTTTTATAATGAGAGAAAAATTCTATGTTGCTATATAATGACGTTCTTCTTTCTCCTGCAGATCCTAAAAAGACTAAAACAGTTTAGGAAACAGAAAATCAAATAGTAGTTCATGAGAAAGAAATGGTGGTTAAAGAAAAACAGGTTTCAAAAAGTAAGAAAGAAGAAAAAGATGTTGACTTCCCAGACTTAATATTTAGAACAAGTCCTGATGTTCTCACAAGGCATCTAAAAGAATTGAATGAGGCACATAATAAAGCTATAGAGGAGATGGGTTTCACACACATCTACAATGTCAGAATTAAAGAGATACCGGGAAAAATTGCATATTGGTGCATGAGCAACTTTGACCCTAAAAGTTGCAGTTTAATAGTAAGCCAGAAGGATAGAATTCATTTGACAGAAGAAGATGTGTTCATGATTTTTGGATTCCCAAGAGGTCCAATAAAGGTTAACAGAAGATCAAGAAGACAACCGAACACAATGTTGAAAGAATGGGCAAAAAGAATTTTTGATGATAAAGATAAAATGTGGAAGATCAGGCCGGTAGATGTTGCTAATGCAATGATTTCTGAAAAAGATGGAGGAGACTGGTTCAAAGGCACTTTCTAGTGCTAATTGAACATTGTTTTTATGAGAATACTGCTGACGGTTATGTGAAACCCAAAATTCTTGAGAATTTTGAGGTCATGTCTGATGTTAAACAATTCAACTGGTGCAACTACATGGTTTACTCCCTGATTAGGCAGAGGGATATGTGGAAAAAAAAAAGCAAATGTCTGTTTCACAGGTCCTGTCCTCCTTCCAATGGTAAACACACTTTCTCTTACATATTAAATTCGAGTTTTCATATTGCATTATATACTTTTGAAACTTGCATTATAGTTGATAAACTTTAGCATTATATAACAGACTTAAAAGTAGTTTTACATTCAATATACTAATGATTTTACTAATTTTCCTTGATAGCTTTTATACGTTGATAGAGTTGTGTACTACACACGACTGGTTGATAGGACATTTCCTTTAATCAAAGCATGGTCAACAACATTGTTAAGGGCTCGACAGAGAGCAGAAGTAGAAAACAAGAAATTCGGAGAAGGACATGTCGACGCAATGATGGATCCAACAACAGTATTTCTTGGAATTGAGGACAAGGTTGCAGAGAAGATGAAGCAGGACAGAGAAAAGCAAGAGAAACAGACAGAGACAACAAAGATAGCAATTGAAGATTCTGAAATTCAAGGAATGTAACCAGATGACTACACCAATCAGATTATTGACACTGCAAGAGTGATGGCAGAGGCAATGTCAAAATTGATCACTCTGATCAGGAAAGCTCCCAACCATGTTCAGGAAAATTCCAATTTCAAAATGGCAGTGGAGACTTCCAAAAATCTGATTGGTGTTACATCACCCTCACGACCACCAAGTGAACCGCAAGTGGGAGATGAATGGAGCAACCCAGAATGGCTCAAGTGCCTTGAGAAGATTATGCAAGCAATTGATGAAAAAGCTCAGTTTGACGCACCATGCCCCGAACACTTCAGCCTCAACATTCTAGAATTGAAAGATTACTACAAAGTAAATCTGGTAAATATTCCAACTTTTTAACAATTACTACCATTAGAATTACATATTTAATAAATAAATCATTTTATACGTAGGAGGATTTGCCTATAACACCACCACAACAAGACCAAGGAGAATAATTTGAAAACAGAGAAGAAGGAAAAGAAATGGAAGGAGAAGAAATTGATCAAGAAGAAGGAGTTGAAAACGAGAAAGAAATTGCTTTTTCAGAGGAAGCAGAAAAAGAGGTGCAAGAAAATCCCACAACAATAATCGCTAATGTTCTTCACGATATTCAAACAAACATTACCGTGGAAGATGATGATATAACAATTGAAAAAATAGTATTAATTCTAACTCATTTTAATATACCATTATCTCATGCATTATAAAGATACAAAATATGCATTATAAAGAGTAAAAACATGCATTATATACATAAATATAATCCTGTTACCCTTTTATGCAGGTTCAAAGTTTGAAAGAAGTGAGAACAAAGAACAAGGAGGACAAGCAGCTAGCTCGAGGAATGCAAACAAGGACAACCGCTAAAAGAAAGAAATCCACAAAATTGATGCCAACAGTGTATGAACTTGCACTCAAAATCAATGATCCACTGGAGCAGTTTGAGAAGGAAATTTATTATTGGCTCCTGAAATCAACACATGAAAATCAGTAAGTAAAATAAACTCTTTAAATTTTAACAATTGTCTTGAAATATATATTGATTTAACAATTAATTTTCTTTTTTTTTTTTTAAACAGGGAAACAATAATATATGATGATTGCACTGCAGAAGTAAGGATATCAGATTTCCTGACTTTTGAGCCTGATAGCTATGTCAAGATTGGACTGATTGATGCTTGGTCTTCACATATGAACAAGCATGAAAAATTCAGAAAAACAAAGACTTTAGTGAGATTTTTCTTCAGCACATATCATTGTGTAAGAACTCTTCACTTTCTACTTTTAATAGTTTATAAAAATATAAAAATTTCAAGTACTAACACATTATGAATACAACAGTGCTACACAATTGTTGATCCAAGCAAAAAATGGACCGCTGAAAAGCGAAAGAAGACATTCTTCGAAAGAATAGAGGAAGAACTGGATACCTTGAAAAATTGCCAAATCAGAAATTGTGATTTGGTATGATTTCTATCATAAAATTAATTCTAAATTAAGTAAAGATTGTTTTAATCATAATTTTTCTTTATATCCAGGTGTTTTTCCCAATTTGTCAATCACTTCACTTCTACGTAATTTGCTTCAACCTCCGAAAGATGGAAGTAGTTCTCATTGACAACTCAAATGCAGTTGATGATGATGAACTAAAGCTCAAATATGGATCAGTACCAAAAGTGCTTGTAAGTACATAGATCTTCATATTAGTAGTCTAATTGCATATAATGGTGTATAATGAATAGCTTTACACATAATAATGAATGAATCTACGATATATAATGAACATTTTACATATTAATGAAACTGCCTAATAATGCACTATATCTATCACTATAATGCATGAATTTCTGAATAATAATGAAAATCTTTGTTTGCCAGGTTGATTACTTTGCAGAGTTTTTGCTCAATCAGAAACTAATCAACAAATCAAAAGGAGTAAAAGATGCACGCGTGGAAAGGCTGAAAATGAAATGGAGAAACGAAACAAATAAGCTAGACTGTGGTATCTATGTCATGCGCCACATTGAAACATACATGGGCGAGGATTTAAAAGATTGGAACCCAGCCATCAAGAAGAAACAACCGACAACTCCGTTTCATGAGAGCCAAGTACTGCGGAGCTTTGATAAACTCGAACTTCAACAAGCACAGGAAGGAAGTGATCAACAAAGCAGCCACATTCTATGATGAAGAAAGGAAAAAAGAGGAGATTGATGTGGAAAAATTTGTGAAGAACTATGTCAAGAGTGGAAAAGGATTGGCAAAAGATGATTGATGCACAAGGAGTGGACAAAGATTTTTTTGATGAATGATGGGTTAGGAAGTATGCAACATTTGGATGAAAACAATTACAGTCTTTTAAGTTTGTTTTTTATGTTATGGATGATGACAACAATTATGGTCTTTTTAGTTGGTACATTTGCATGTTAGGAATGGCATTGAATAGCTGATAGATTGATACAATGGTATTAATATAATGCTGCTATTATTAATATTATGCTGCTATTATATTATAATGCATGAACTGCTTTCAAGTAATTATCAACTGTTAAATTGATATATTTGCAGGCAATTTTACTCTAAATAAAAATATTAACTATTTCTGGTAAACTTTTTTATTATAGAACATATCATGCATTATATAATATATCAATTTCCATTATATATCATTTCAACATGCATTATAAAACAATTGTACTTAAAATAATTAGAATATAACACATAAAAAATAAATCATAATAACATGCATTATATAATGATAAAACATACATTATTAACATTATACAAGTGCATTATATAAAAAACACAAGAAGTATGATAAAAGTTATAGGAAACATTTAACTTTCATTATTAAAAACAATCAGTTGCATTATATTACATCTAAATATGCATTACAAAACCACTGTTCTAAAACTATTTATTGACCTTATCACAATTCCTAGAATCGTGATTAGCCATTTGTTTACATTTTTTATACATCCTCAAAGGCTTTTCCAAATCTCTTGCTGCCTTCTCCTTTCTTGAAATAATACGACTCCCACTTCCTTTAGTTTTAACTACATTTGGAGGCAAAAGTTCTATAGTTTCTGGAACAGGAGCACCATAATAATCCTCAAACAACTTTTTCTTCAAATCATATGATGAAGGCATTTAAGTACCATTAAATATGGACTGTTCCAACTCATTTATACCAGATAAAAAAGCTTTCAGCCTTTCACTACCAGCACCAATTTTACCAACACAATTAACAACAACAGACAAGATCTTCTTCTCAATTTTCTTATTTTCAACAAGATTAATATCAGTGGTATCAAGCTGCACTTCATGTAAAGAATCCAATAAAGAATATTTCTTCCACCGAGAAATCACATACTTATCAGGAATGTTTCTGATCCCTTTATTCTTCAAAACAAAGAATATATGGTGGCATAGTATACCCATCCTACTAAACATCTTACAGCTACAAATATCAGACTCTTCATTTCTGTTGTAATCCACAACAAATATGCCATCAAATTCATCCTCAAATCTATATATCTCAACTTCACCCATCAAATTCACTCCTAGCATCTGGGTACTAAAACAAGCAGCAAGCAACTCGACTTGAATAGCCTTCAACATCTTTGAAGTGTAAATCATTGAAACATGCTTCTCAATCAACAAAGTTGTTTCCATCTTAGGAATGCATGAAGAGTCCAAATAATTCAAATAAGAATTAGCATCCCTCTGAGCCTCAAGAGCACGATTATAGTTAATTAAAAACTGAAGTAAATTCGAATGGCTCATTGTATACCTCTTATAGAAGCTATTCTCACACTCCGAAATTGAAGTCGTCTTCATTAAACCACTCATTGGAAAATCGCGGAAGAAGGCTGGAACCCAATACTCTCTAGACTGAAATATAGTATCGAACCATTTATTATCAACTAAACCATAATTCACCATTATATGGTACCATCCCTCCTCAAAAAAATCTGGTTCTATCAACTCCGACCACACATAAGACAACAAATCATTCTTGAAATTCTCATTAGAATGCAAATCTTTCGAAACCTTATCAGCAATCTTCAACATGATATGCCACATACACCAACGATGCCTAGTATGCAAAAAAAACTCTTTGAATATCAACTTTCATACCTAAATCTTGATCTGTTATAATCATTTTCGGCGCTGAACCCATGCAATCAAGAAATCTCTCAAATAACCACGAAAAAGAATCAGAATCTTCTTTAGATAACAACCCAGCAACAAAAGTCACAGGTTTTCCATGATTATCCTTGCCCGTAAAAGAAGCAAATATTAAACAATACCTGAAAATGAAATACATATAACATTTATATTTGACTTCAGAATCATATAATGCATATACTAAACCTGTATAATGAAGGTATGTGTACTATATAATGCACCCCGGTTTACTACTATAATAGATTTAACACAAACCATATAATGCATAGTGTACAACTATATAATGCATGTCGCAAAACTATAAAATGCAAAACGAAAAGCTTTATAATGAAAAAGAATACCACATATAATGCATCAGAAATTTAAACATTATCAGATAGCACAAAAAATATATAATGCAAATCCAATAACTATAAAATGAATAAGTATGATTCATATAATGCAAGAACATAAATAAAGTTATGAAATAATAAAAACTTACTTGTTTGTCGAATATGTGGTGTCAAATGCAACAACATCCCCAAAAACTTTATAATTCTTCTTCGAGATAGAATCCGACCAAAACAGTCTTATCAACTTGCCCTCTTTATCCAAATCATAATGATAACTAAATGTTGAACAAATTTGCTGTTTCCTTTCCATTTCATTGAGAAGCATTAGTGCATCAGCACCATCAACAAATGCTCTCATATCTCGAGAATAATTCCTAACATCTACAACAGAGCAAACACCATCACACCCACCAAGAAATTCTTTTAACAAACGAGAAGACTGTGTAGGTCCTATATTGGTTCTCGCACAGTCCAAAATAAACTTCTGATGAACAATATCAATTTGACGATTCAACTTCATAAAATTCTGAAACTGAGCTTCAACTAAAGGATGACTGTGATTTTCAACAAATAAATGAACTAAGTATGAATCTCCATCATGATATTTCAAAACCATCTTTGCCATGAATCCACATCTCATCGATAAACGTTTTCTCCTTTTCTGCCTATATTCAACTAATGCATGATTCTGGTTTTCAACCTTCTCATAAAATTTCTCACCCTCCCTACTGCAGACTATATATCTCCACATAATAATATCACCACTTTTTTTTTAAAGTAGATAGACGTGTATCAAAACCAGAAGCCCTAGCATAACTATCATAGAAATCAATACCATCCCGAAGTGTGCTAAATAGCATTCCAACATAAGGCTTCATAGAATTATCACACTTTGGAACATAAGAATCTGTAGAAAAAAAATCATGAATTAGATTTGAAACTTACAACATATAATGCAAGACGAATAACTATATAATGCATATATTAACACTATATAATGAATTCTCATAACGAAACAGAACCTCCATAAACAAATTATAACTGACTCACATATAATGAGACTATTACAAAACAATAATGCAGGTCCTAAATTTATATAATGCATATATAAAACAAATTTGAAAGTACGTAAACTAATAATCACTATTTCAGACATAACATAAGTACTACAAATATATAATGCATGTCATAACAAAATATAATGCATGTGTTCGATATATATAATGAATTCTCATAACGAACCAGACATACAATACAATTGTACATAAACTAATTATTACTCGATCACACATACATATACTACAAATGTATAATGCAATTCATAGCAACATATAATGCAAATCTTCAAATTAAACAGTTAAGAACGAAAACATCGAACAAAAAACAGAAATTTAATTGAACAAAACTAAAAACTTTGATTCTATCGCAGTAATCATCAATAACCTACACAATGAAACTTCGATTCTATCGCTTAATCTATAAACCAATAATTGAACATCATATCATAAAACAAACTGCTTCTATTACATAACAGATGGAATATATATAAATCTTACCTTTCGAAACATCCATTATTAACCAACGATAACGAACGCAGATGATAATGAACGGAGACGATGAAAGCATAAGATGAACGCAGACGATGGACAACGAAGACGAAGACGACCAGACTTCACAATTATATAATCGAAGAAGGAATGAAGATGACAAATTAGAAATCGCGAAGGAAACAAAGATCGCGAAATATAAATTAGATTACAAAAAGATTTGAATTCGTGTAAGTACAAAATCACCCCTCATTTTACAATAATGCAGATCAATACATATAATAATGAAACACGGAGGAAATTTAATCTCAGCTGTTGATTTCATATTTTAGATGGACGAGATTTGTTCTTATTTTCACATGGTAACTTTGGTTCTCATATGATCACTCCCCTATATCTATCTATCTATCTATCTATCTATATATATATATATATATATATGTATATATACTTGTTAAAGTCATGCTCTGAAGGTTTAATTGTTCTAAATTAATTGACAAATATAGTTAGATGGATTAATTATGTTAATTGAATTGCAGCAATAATACATTAGTTTTGGTTTGGTTCTGAAAAATTTCTATCTTCTTATTTTTAATTAGGGTGATTCTAAATGCAGCCACAATTTTGCTAAACGCAGCCCCCTAAAAAAATAAAATTTTAAACTATTATATAAAATTACAAATTTATTCTTGTAGTCCCATATTAAAATTTTAATTAAAATAATAAAATAAATTTAAAATATGTAGCCCCATCTCAATCTATATAATATAAAAATCAAAACCATGAAGCAGATATACAATCTCATCTAAAAAATCTATAATCAATACAGATAATAAAAAACAAAACATAATAGATAGATTTAGGAAATCACCAAAACAAAGCCTAAATCTATTAAAATTAAAATTTAGTTTACTACCAGTTTATACATTTTTTGATCGAAGGGAACAAGTCAGATTCTTATAGTATATTTTTTGATCGAAGGAACAAGTCAGATTCTTCTAGAACAACTCAAATACGTTCGACCAGAGTATATCACAAGAAAAACCATGTTTAGGTACGATTGCATCAATATTGTTTGTCTAATAATTTGTGAGAGTCGATGTCCTGGGTGTTTTGTTTTAATTATGTAGTCTTTGATTATTGTTATAAATTATGAATGTACAAAATCTAATTAGAATTACAATAAGGGCAGTAAAAAAAGATTGATACAGCAGCAATACTTTGCTGAGAGAAGGGGAGGGTGGTTTCTCCACATTGAGAGCCATACCTTTGTAGAAGGACATGAACATAATAGGAATAATTGAAATAGTTGCGGCTGCAACACTTTCATTCATATAAAGGATTTATTTATTCGGTCGATTCTCATTTTGATATGTGGAGAATTAGTTTCATAGATGAAATCGATTTTATACCTGCTTTAGGGTTTTGAGATGAGAGATGGGGGCTGTACATTTTAAATTTAATTTTATTATTTTAATTTGGGGGCTACAAGGATAAATTTATAATTTTATATGATAATTTAAAATTTTATCTTTTTAGGGGGCTGCATTTAGCGAAATTGTGGCTGCATTTAGAATCACCCTTTAATTAACTTCTTGTGTTTTTAATTTTTACTCTTCTTAAATTAGACACGTTACGCAAGAACTTAATTGTTGATTACGACTACTTATAGTTGAATTTATTTGTTTTGATTCAAGATTTTATTTCCGCAAATATGATTTCGTTAATCTCCTAGGATTTAAATATTAATAAAAAGTGTATAAATATTAGGGGTGTACACGGTTGGCCAAAATCCGGCCGAACCGGTCAAACCAAGTTAATTTGGCCGATTTAGCTAGCTTAAGAGAAGTGGATTGATCGGATTGCTTTGAAAAATCTCAAATCAGATATTTAGTTTGGCCGAAGATTTGAAGGGTGAAACCGGTCATTTCAGTCGGACCGAGTATATATAAAATTATTTTAAATATAATAATAATAATAATAATAATAATAATAATAATAATATTGATGATGATGATTAAATATTATAAAGCTAAAATATTAATTATATTCATATATATTCCTAATATTTATATTATTTTGAATCACATATTTATTAATTAACTTTGATTTTCTCTCTACTGAAACAACAATCTCGTTTATTTATTTCTTGCCATCAATTTATAATTTATGGCAAGCGAATTATATTTATTTTTAAATAACTTATACACTGATATTTAAAATTATCAAAAGGATATACAAATTTCATAATTTGCATTATCAGTTGAATGATTTTTCAAATCGTTTAAACCGGACGAATCAAACCGTTTTAATATGATTTGGCCGGTTTAGTTTAAAATAATTATTTGACTGGTTTGGTTTGTAAAAATTTTAAACTGCAACTATTGGTTTGGTCGGTACTTCGTCCTTCAAACTTGCTAAACCGGACCGTGCACACCCCTAATGAATATGTTTTAGATGCATGCCTTGTATGTATTAGTTAAATAGTCAATGCGGGTGTCTAAATATTGTTAGTTACGATAATAGCTCAATTAGCAGGTCGAGTTGATTTACTCTCATCTATTTGAAAGTTTTCGTTTATAAATAACTATGAATTTATGTATAAATTAAATCAATTGCTAGGTGGTGCGCAAAACATAATTGCATAATATTCTTCAATTTTATTTAAGAAAGTCAAGGTCCAAGCAGGTGTCATGTGGTGACTTTACATTATCCCTTTGCTTTACTTGAATTTATGCATGTTTCTATAGCAACAGTTTGGTCTTCGAACTATCTATAGTAAAATTTGGCTTCGACCTATCTACATCAACAGTTTAGCCTATGGGCTTGGTCTTTGGACTATCTATAGCAATAGTTAATCCTACGGGCTCTCTCTATAGAAACAGAATGGGTCTACAGACCTCAAAGATTAATTGCATGCATTTTATTTTTGTATTGTATATAATTGTGGATATATGTACCCCACTAAGTCAAATAGAAGACACCCCAATCTATTAACTATTTTTCCGGCAATGATTTGGGTGATGAGGAGTGATGCGCGATGATGGTGGTCAATTGATGGTCAAGTTTTTCATATTTCTTTTAGTTTAGAGTCAAATTATGTTTTTATTTTCTTTTGAATTGCACTTTTAATTTCTCAAGACTATGAGTATCCGTTTGTGAAGATACGGATGATGAAATCTATCTTCCATATATTTAGGTTCATATATGCTATTATGGAAAAAAAATTAGAACGGGTTTAAGAGTTGAAACCAGTGAGAAGGTCTTGTTATGAAACATACCTTGCTCACAAACCTAGACTTTTGAAGTATACTAGGTTACCATTCAAATATTTCTTTTCTTGTATATCACTTAGTTATCTGGAAAGCTACTTGGTGATTTTGATCCTGATATACATCCATAACTATTATTGATTCATTTATGAATCCATGACTTGACGTCATTAAACTGCATCTTTGTCTTAACAACTTCGTTGTGTATGCAGGGGATAATACAATGTTGTTTGTCAACTGAGAATAAGTTTGAAGACTGTTTCCCATGAACCGATATTTTTGAGCCTGTTAAGGCATCCTCCTACTACAACAATGCTCCTTTTATGGTGTCAGTTATAGGTGAATTAATTTGTGATTTACCACCTTTCACGGGCGATCGTGCAATTGGTTCCATGCCTGCCAAGGTATGCTCAATATGCTACGGGGTATTTCCTAATGGATTTGAATTATTTTCTCCAAATAGTTGGAAAAAAATCTTATATTTGGATTCTTGGTTTCATCCTACAACAATATTCTTATGTTTAGGATATTAAAGAAGCCACATTTTTCGTTTACCTGGGATAGCCTACAAAGCAGTATTAGCTTTAACTTTTTTTCTCACTAATCAGCTTCCTTCAATAGCTTAAAAGTTGAACTACCCATCTTGCCTTTTGACAAGGTCAAGATCCACTAGGGTATTTGGAACTGATTTAGAAGACACTGGATTAAGCAGACACACTACTGCTTTTGGTGCATTTCCCAAAAACAAAAAATGGCAAAGCTGGTATAGCTTATCAACTTTAAAGAATCTTAACTATTTCATTTATGTCAACACCAACCCTTTGAGAGATAACATGTGTAGTCAATAGGGATGCAATCCCTTGCTCTGCATGATACTGCAAGGCACATCACTTAAGACACACACCATTATGAAGGAATCATAATGTCTTTATGGTCTTGTTTATCTTTTTCTCTACCTTAGTCCTTGATTAAAGCAATAGACTAAGACTTGTAGTGAATTATATAAACATATCCATATCTGAAGTGATTATAGTATCAATGCCTATTTAAGGCAACTGCGGAAGTAGACTTAACACAGAGCAAACATGAAATAAGTTCTAGAGATTCAGTCACCTATTAAAAGGCCTGGTAGTCATCTTTTACCTCTAAGTAGTATTAATGAGTACCATTCTTAGGAATACCTGGATAAAATCCATAATCCAATGAATTACTTAATACTACTTATATCGATGTAACCTTTGATGGGTTTTGTATACAGAAAGCATTTATTACAATGAGTATACAACGGTTTATTTCTCCTATCTGTCAAACAATCTTACATGTATGTAACAATGGTATCCTCTTGTCTCACCGATAGGGACGATCATACGGTGTGTAGTAGATCGCGGAAGACAGTATGATCACTTGACCTAGTGAGACATAAACCTGATCACAACCGAGACAGCGTATGAGGATACGTCTGTCTGGATGGTTGCGACATTGTCGAAATAAGTAGTCTATCTTGGTTACTTGACATGCTGGTACATAAGGGTGGCGTATTGATGGACTACAGTGAGATGTATTCGACTGTTTGACATCAGCGAATACAAGATCTCGTTCTTGATTGAGTCCAAACCCTAATGAAGGTTCAGGGGTTTGCACAGATTGACTGTTGCTTTGACTTGCCATGGTGGAGAGCCTAAGTAACATGCTCGTATATCCGCCTCTTGGGTAACAACAGTTCTTGTAGTACTGCCTGAGACTGGGTTTAGGTAACCATATCCGAGTAATAGGATAAGGATATTCCCTGAGGAGCTCAATGACATTCATCGTGCCAAAGTCCTGCAGGCTGATTAAGTTCAGGCACGAGTGATAAGGATTGAGTAGTACTACTCAGGAATAATAAGATATTAATTAATTGTAGATAGAGCTTGTCAGAAGCTCTGCTTAATTAATGAATGTCCGGTAACCTTAATTATGAGGATTCTCAATTAATGCAGCCCGTTCTCATAACGTGGTAATAAAGGGGTAGGTTAGTATTAATTCTGTGGTGAAAAAGAATTAATATTAATTAATTAATTGTGTCCTGGGTTGTGGACAAGGGAATTAATTAATTTATAGGCCCACTTTATTATTTGCATTAGGTCCCAGGACTGGCCCAATTAAATATGCTTAATGGAGCCCAGTAGCCCATTAGGGATAAAACCCTAGGTCTATAAATAGACCCCTCTCTCTCTGAAACCCTAGCCACTTTTGAACAAAATTCAAATCAGTCAAAACCCTAAAGGCAGAGAGAGAGGGGCGACGACATTGAGTGCAGAGGGAGGAGAATTTCGATTCTAGCCTTGCACAACTACAAATCTGTGGAATCCTCACCAGTAGCAGATTTGAACAACATTGGGATATAGCCCTGAAGATCTAATCTGGAGAACAAATTTATTCTTTTCTTCTCTTCTTATTTTTTATTAATTCTTGAAATTAGATCTGGTTCTAATTTCTGTTTTCGCAGTCTTAATCAAATCGCGTGGTTGAATCGAGATTAGAATTCAAACGTGAAAGATTGGATCTGAGTCGACGGAGTTAAGGTAATCCCTATTATCCACGAATTAAATTCATAGGAGCATGCTAGGATTTTGTGAATTGGTATTGTGAACAATAACCATAAATCGGTCCGGTTCATTTGGATTTTGTGATTTGATTCACGATAAATCCCTACAACATTATCTCTAGTAAGATTTTATAATACTCCATAATCACTGTTGGTTTATATAAACAAGTAATGAAGAGATAAACATTCATTTAATATTAGAAAATACTGTTATTTATTATGATTGAGAAAAAGCTCTATCTAAATAACTGATAATCCAAAAAACATAAATGGAAATAGTTATTCATTACAAAAATGGACATCTCTTCAAAAACTTAATGGAACAATGTTTATTATAAACCCAAAGTAAAACTCCATCAGATTCAATAACACCAATCATGGAGGTGGTAATCTCGTCATCTTCAAGCTTTATCACCAACTTGATTTCCTGCAAGATGCAGCAAAAACATGATTAGTGCTTACAATAACCACTACTCACAAAAGAGTAGAAAATTAATACTAATCATGCGAAAAATGATGTACCTTGTCCACTGGTGTTAGCACTTGGACAGATTGCTTTCCATTGTCCTATCTTGCGACAGCGATAACACTTGCCCTTTCTTTTAACTCTCCCTGCCTTTTTTCTTTGCAGCAAAGACTCCATTGTTCCCACTAGCAATTTTCTTGGTTTTATTTATAGCCATTCCTTTAGTTTTTGCTTGTTTAGGAGCAACATGATGACTACAGGAAGAAACCAAAACTGCTTTATTGGGTCCCATTGGAGACTGTGCTGCCATCAAGTCACTGAGCAACTCATACCTTCTTGTTCATCACAACATTCTGTCTGAAATTCTCAAAGGACTTGGGAAGAGAGTTTAGTATGATATCGACATGGGCTTCCCTATCAATACCACCACCATGCAACGTAAGTTCATCCATAAGGTGAGTCATGGCAATCATGTGCTCTCTCACTAAACTGCCTTCAGACATTTTCTTACTTACAATCTTCCTCATGAGAATCTGACAGTTCTGTCTATCTCCCCATAAGTCGTTGTGAGACATTCAATAATATCACAGTTTCTTATCATAATGTTGTAGCTGCAGTATTTTATTCATAGTGGTCATCATGTAGCACTTGACTACATTGTTAGACTTGATCCACTTATCATAAAGATGTCACTGCTCAGTAGTAGAATTAGCAGCAAGGACTGTGGACATGGTTCAGAAAGGAAAAACTCGTGTTCTTCCACAATAATGATATAATCCAAATTACGCCTCCATTCCAGGAAATTTGGACCATTGAGAGGATTTTGTACGAGGATATTAATGACATTATTCATAGACATGTCTAAAAACAAATAAGCGGATCAAAAAAATCAAATACAACGAACGATTGAAACAAATATGCATAGAACCTTTAGATAAAATAATACAATTTGTTTCCTCCAATTGCCCAAGCTAATTTACCGCAAGCTATCCGAGTAGACATTTACGACAAATGCTTGACCAGACCAAATTGATCCTTTAATTTCAAACCATGCTAGGTAGGGGTGTTTGCGGTCCGGTTCGTCCGGTTTCAGAGAAAAATCTCGGCCAAACCAATAAATACGGTTTGAAATTTTTTCAAACCAAACCGGCCGAATAATTTAGCTAAACCAAACCGGCCAAACCGTATAAAAACGGTTCAGTCCGACCGGTTTTGCGGTTTGAAATGAAACATGTTTAGATTTCAATATTGCATTATATACAAAACCGGAGGGTGTTTATGAAAAATATTATTATGTTTAAAAACAATTTGATGTAATAAAAATTTATGCATAAAAATGGAGTTGATGTAACAAATATTAATTTATTTTAAGACTTTATAAGATTTTTACTTTAAAATTTTGAAATAATATATTTGTTAATCGTAAATAATATTTTTTTAACTATAAATATTATTTTTGAATATATTAGATATTATTTTTTGTTAAGATATATAAGTACACTTAAAAAGAAGTATATTATAATTATGTATTATATTATATTTTTAAACATTCATATTATTTTATATATGTGGAGAGTCAACTTGTTTGAGGTAAAAAAGGATAGGGTTTCAATTGATTTTTAATTTAAAGTGTATACAATTTGTGTTTTATATATTTAAAAAAAAACTAGCAGTATTTATATAGAGAAGGGATTGAACATTGGTTGATGCATACATCTAAGCCACACTATCCAACTGGTCTACAAACATGTCTTATAAAATATCTAAACAAATATATATTTATATGTATACGGCTGGTTCGGCCGAAATGGCCGGTTTGGGCCACCAAACTGGAACCGGACTGGTTTTGATTGGTTTTGAATTTTCAAACTACCAGTTTGAATTTCGAAATTATAACCGGCCAAATAAATCCGGTTTGGACAATTTGAACGGTTTCGGCCAAACCGCGAACACCCCTAATGCCAGGTATCCAATGTCATAAGAAATTAATATTGGAGATACTAAGACCAAGTTGACCTATCCAGAGCAGGAACATCACAAACGAGTTATACTCCAGATAACACCTAAGCTAAAGTAACCACAATCCTAACTCTGAATGATAAAAAGCAATTTGACATACGTAGTAGACCCATACCGCATGCCCTCTACATCATACATTATCCCATTTAGATTAATCTTATAGACTTGTGATGTTTCAATGCAAGCTACCCGAGTAGACGTTTTCTTAGAGGCTCCCACTCCTCAAATTAAAATAAATGTTTTATTTAGAAACCTCATCGCATTAGAACTGGTAAGTTATTTCTAACTCAAGCTACCCGAGTAGACGTTTACACTTCGAAATACCTTACTTCTAATGAGAAGTTGTATTTGTGGAGGTCTAACGATTTTAGTTTGAAAAGAACCAAAATCCAACTTAGTTTTTAATTTCTAAAGGTTTCATGCGCACACATAATTTTATGTCTCATAAATTATGTCACATTAAAAATTACATCATAAATTAACATGATTCCAGAATTTATACACACAATTTAAAACATAAATTAAACCACATAAATCATGCTTGATAAAATAAAAATTACAACATGCTTTAAACAGTAAATAAATAAAGAGTAAGCATGCTTCCCTAATATTTACTAGTGTGCTCATAATAAATCACATCATACGAGAAAATAATTAAATAAACAAATAAAATTTCTCGTGGCCCCTCTGATGCGATTACAAAATCAAACCTATCTATTACAAGGCTTTAATTTTAATACATATCTTCAAAATAGGGCTTCGATTGATAAATCTGCAAACTGGGCTGCATAATGGGCCAAAATTAGGGTTTACAGCTGCCTCTGAGCTAGAAAGCCCAAAAACAGGACTAGCCACACAAACCCTAGGGTTTGCAAGAAACCCTAGCTGCCACCACTCTTTGTAACCGCTGCCACTGCCTTCCAACCACCGCCACCCACGCCGGACATCAGCCTCGCGCGACACCACCGGCCAGAAGGGCGTATCCAATCGCGGATGTTCATAGCCAAACGGCCGCAGTCACGAACCGCGACCTACTGCTTCTCGCCTCTTGCGTGCGGCCACCGTCCACCATCACCATCGTCTTCGCCATAAGCGATGACAAAGAGAGAGAATAGAGTCGGGGCATGCAAGTGCTGGCGAGGACGCAACCCAACCGTGCGCTGCATAAACCATAGGGTTTGCTGTGCGCCGCCGCCACCCTTATCCAGCTTGCTGCTGCAACCCGCAGCGATACAGGCCGCTACATGCGGCCCTGTGCTTGCATGGGATGGCTGCCGGCGTTGTTGGGGCCAAAGGAGTGTGTGCGTGTGGTGAGAGGCAGCCCAACCGCGTGCAGGCAAAACCTTAGGGTTTTCTTGTGCGCCGCCACTGTCGCCACCTGCGCCGCCGGTTGCCACCATCTGACTTGTGGGTGGTTGCCATGGTATTGCTGGAATTGTCTTGTTCTTCATCTTCGTCTTGGTTTTGGAATTTACAAATTTGAATAAAAATCACAAAAATAGATCTAAATCTATTATAATGATTTTTCCTATCAAATCTAACCATGAATTTTCTCGTGGTGAAAAAATAAAACCAAAAATGAGAAAGCTACGAGAATAAAACCATCCACGATAACTTAAATCCATCCACAAACATACAAATTTATTTAATCATAATATAGGACAGAGCCCTTAACTGGAACTTGGCTCTGATACCAATTGTAGGATTCGAGTCTAGAATAGACAAATAACTTGTCAATTTAATTTACTTTGCCAAGGATTGTTCTTAGGGTATCAAAATAAATTTAGATTAAATAAATCGGCGAACCTAAGCAGGCTCCTACAAAATTAATTGCAGTAGATGGATTTAGGAATACCTCAACTCCCGCGGATTGAATAACAACAGTTGACTGAGTTGATTGGTGTTCTTACAGATCTGATATTCTGATTTGTTCCCCTACTCATCGGAAATCTGGTGATGATGCACTACCGAGTTAAATTAGAGGACCGGAGAAATCGATCACTTTCTCCCTCTGACAGTCGTCACCCTCTGTCTCTTTATCTCTCAATATTCTATTTTGAATTCTGAATTATCATATTGATTTGATAGAGAGAAGGGATATATATAGTATTAGGGTTTTGAAAACCCTAATACTAATGGGCTCTGAGCAGTTTGTGGGCCAGACCAGGGATCAAATGCAAATAAAGTAGGCCCTCCTTATTAATTAATTCTTCCATGTTCAACCCAGAACATAATTAATTAATAAAACATTGATTTACCTTCACCACAGAAACAATGCTGCCTCACCCCCTTATTACCACGCAATTAGGAACGAGTTGCATTAAACTTGAATGATCCATATAATTAAGGTTCCAGACATTCATTAATTAATTTGGCTAATGAAAAACAACCATAATTAATTAATCTCTTATTTCCTGAGTAGTACCACTCACTCTTTTTTACTTATGCCTAAATTAATAATTCAACCTGTACGGTTTAGCTAAATTAACCTTGTGAGCTCCTCAGGGAATGTCACTATCCTAAAACAAATATGTTTACCTAAATGTCCAGCCTAAGCAGGCCACACACAAACCTCACACCCAAGATGCAGGTATAAGAGTACATGTAAGACTCGCTAGCATAGCAAGTCAAAATATGGTCAACTTGTGTATGTCCCTTAGCCTTTCATTAGGTTTAAAATCATAACAAGTATCTAGAGACCCGACTCACTCATACGTCAACAAGAATGACACATCTCACCGTTTATCCTATCAATACATAAAGATGTACCAACACATCAAGTATCTATGATAAGCTCACTTATGAGTTGATGTGTCGCAACCTAAACTAACAACTTATCCAAGAACTGCCTCAGCTGTTATACTGTCAAACAATTCATATGATCTCCTACACACCATATGATCATCCCTATAGGTGAGATAATAAGATATTATAGTTCATATCGTATGTTTGTTATATCAGATAGTGACTATGTTGATGTAGCACATTTATGAAGACTAGTGTCTCAAACAAACACACTTAATCATAAATACTTTTAGTATACAATCCCAACATTAACATTAACAACAACAAGCTCGAAAACTCTATAATGAGTTCAACTATAGCAATGAGAATGTTTTGCATAAAGGCCTTGATGGAGATCCCCGGTGGGCTGAAAGTTGGAGAATTAATTTAAGATTTTAATTAGTTTTTAATTTAATTTTGAATTTTATATAGTTTCTAGATATTTCGATTTTGTTTTATTACAAAGATATCAAGATATATTTATTATATATCTGGATAGATTTGATTTGGTTTTTAGATTTATTTTCCTAGTTAGATTAGATTTAGAGATTTTATTTTCTCCCTATAAACAGGGCTTCATATTTCCATTGTAATTCAGTTTTCAGTTTTTAATAAAATTTGTGAGATTATCTCCTCAATTATTTGAAAGCTCACTAATTCTAGTAACCCTAGAATTCGAAAATCCTGACTTATCAAATAGAATTCTGTAGCCGTTTGTGGCATCTTCGCTATATCCCTCGTTGTGATCCGAGTCACTTTTTGAGTCATAGGGACTCATTCGCGTTCTTGCCTACGGTTCTCTAAGGGTCGAGTCATAGGCGCTGGATTCCCCCATCGTATCTATTTGAGTCGTTTCTGCGTGTGTTCCTTGTTCGTTGATTCTGGGTTGTGATATAAACCTTCCCGACGAGGATCGTATCATTTTGGTATCCAGGGCCACAAGTCGTGTCCTTCCTTTTCCTTTATTTTTAATTGTCGTGTCTGAAAAAAATTTGAGTCTTTACTTTTTTATTTTAGGGTTTCTTATTGTTAGGAAAATACTCCTTGATTTATATTGTAAATCTCCCTTTAGGATCAAATTGTAAAAGTTTTGTTGAATCAAAGCTTAGTTAGTTCGGTCGATCATTGCTGAATTCTAGCATAGTCTTGTAACTCTTTTGTAATGTCCTGTTTAGGAAATCTATCGAGTTGTAATAGATTAGAAGTGCTTGAGAAGATTGCTGAAGGATTCAGCAAATGGAACGAAGAAAATCAGACTTCAAGCAACTTCAGAAATGCTAGAGTCGCCAGCAGACAATGTGACTGCTAAGGAGTTAGCAGTCTAGTGCTGAGAAGAATGATTGCTACGGTGCTAGCAATCATAAGCTGGAAGAAGAGACTGCTAGGACTATTTGCTTAGCAGTCAGCAGTAAAGAGATAGCAGAATGCTAAAGGAGTTAGCATTCACTATTTTCTTAGGGGATTGCTAGAAGCTATAACAATCAAGAAACAAGATATCAAGTGATAGCAGAATGCTGAAGGAGTCAGCATTCGCTAGTACTTAGCAGATTGCTAGAAGAGCTCAACAATCAAAAGGCTTAGCAGAATGCTCCCAGCATTCTCCGATAGAATGCTAAGCAAGGAGACATTCAGCAAACACTTGCTAAGACGCACGTTCTGACAAAAGTACAACCAAGGACGATAAGCTTTACCGAAGTAGGTAATAAAGCACTGTACACGCCGGAAAGGACGAAAAGCAAGTAGCTCTTTTGGACAAGGAGGACCGTTGTGTCTAACGGGTCTGGAGATTCAAAGTTTGAATCTCCAGATATAAAAGAGAAGTCCAAACAAGAGAGAACCCCCCTTCATGACTACGACTAACACTTGCTCATACGAGAGAAAGCTTTACAAACGAACAAAAGCAAAAAGAGAGTAGTCAGTTGAGAGCTCCTTAACAAGAATAATTCAAAGCTCTCAACAGCCGTAGTGTTCCCCTCATTGAATATCTTACACTACATTGAAGAGATTCCTTGACTTTGCTCAAGAATCCAATCATTGGGATAACTTCCATCTTAAGAAGTATCTAACGGTCACATCTCTGAAAAGAGATTGACTGTCATGGGCTGTTGCTAAAACCAGGAAAGTTCGGAAGGAACTATAAAGCTTCCATTGCAGTAAGGGCAAGTTTTACGAAGTGCGCCCTTGACTTAGCCGTAGCTGCCGATTAGAAGATCCAAGTAACAGAGGATAGTCTTGTAGTGGCTGGCTTGAAAGCTCACCACCTGCTACAGGAGATAGGCGATTCCTTGTACTTTGACCATATTTTTTTAGTGAAATTCTCAGTGTTCGACTGAGGAGTGGACGTAGATCTTTAAGGATCGAACCACTATAAACTTTGTGTTCTTACTGTTTTATTGTTTCTACTGTTTGATTTAAAACCTAGCAACCTCAAGTTGCTAGAGTATATTTCTGAAACAATCTAACACCTACCTTGAGCTAAGTATTTGGAAAAGAAAACTAAATGCATGATAACTTTAATATTCCGCTGCATTTGCTAAGTAGCTTTAGGCTGCTTATCACGACTCTGATCAGGGACCAACACTTGTTTTGATCGTGCCATCTTGTTGGAGTCGAAAATCTTAGGGGTTTAGTGAGTCGTATCTAGTCATATTTAGTTAGGCATATCATATATTTTCATCCATATCATATATTTCCATTCATATCTATATCAAATCTTTCCTTCCTTCTCACATAAATCTCAATTCATATCATATCATTACCTTTCGTGTCTTGTATATTTAGTTGAAAAAAAATTAGGAAAGGGGAATTCGAACCTTAAAAAAATTATTGGGCGGGAAAATTTTTGCCCTTTTCGTTACTTTTAAGTTTGATTTCTAGGTTCCCGGGGGTCTTCTGGTGGTCCTGGGAATAGTCAAGATTTTTGGGCCAAAATTTTTTGAAATCTGAATTTTTTGGGCCGAAAATTGGTTAATTTTAGTCCATTAGATTCCTTGAGTCATTTCGAGTCTTTCCGTCCAAATTCTACATAACCTTTTTCGTAATTCTGGTTAATTTATTATTGTCAATTTTGAATTTTTTTCATGCATTTGGGGATTTGAGGTTCTTGAGCTTTTCGGAAGGAGAATTTGAGTGGTAAAAGGCAAGAGTGGGTGAGATCAATAGAGGGAATTGAAAAGGCCATATTTATTTGAGTGATACACGAGCGTGAATGATTATCATCTTGAGCGATACACGAGCGTACGTGAGGTGGTGAGGCCCTTGTTTTCTTTTATCTAACCTCTCGTGCAGGTATGACGAAAAGCAATCAAGCTGAGATGAAAAGCAATCAAGATGAGCTGTTGGGCAACGAAGATGATACTACTATTGTTGGCCAGCTCGAGTGCATGATGGAGGGTTTCAACTCTAAATTGACTAGGATGTTGAGGAGTGAGATGGCAGCAATGCATCAACGAATCGATGTTCTCGAGTCTTCTGTTGCTCATAGTGTTGGGTTTTGTATACAGAAAGCATTTACTACAATGAGTATACAATTGACTTTTCTCCTATCTGTTAAACAAACTTACATGCACGTAACTCTGGTGCAGTGGCAAACTCGAAGGAACCACAGACTCACAAGGCAAGAAAACACATAGAGAGAAAGTACCTTATCATACGAGAGATCATATCGAGGGGCGATGTGCTGATCAAGAAGATTAACACTAGAGACAACCTAACTGATCCATTTACAAAGAGCTTGCCGCAGAAGGCTTACGAAAGACATATTCGTGAGCTGGATCTGAGGTGGATGCCGACCACTGATAGTGGTTAACGTGATAGCCATGATAGATAGACGCATTGTATACTCTGTAATAGCTATTGTAATGCTTTGAGTATAAGTGGGAGATTGTTGGGTTTTGTATACAGAAAGCATTTATTACAATGAGTATATAATCGACTTTTCTCCTATCTGTTAAACAAACTTACATGCACGTAACAATGGTATCCTCCTGTCTCACTGATAGGGACGATCATACGGCATGTTGTAGATCGCATAAGACAGTATGATCACTTGACCTAGTGAGACATAAATATTATCACAACCGAGATAGCATTGAGGATGTCTGTCCGAATGGTTGCAGCATAATCGGAAAAAGTAATTTATCTTGATTACTTGATATGCTGGTACGCGAGGGTGGCGTATTGATTGGACCACATTGAGATGTATTTGTTTGTCTGACATCAGCGAATACAAGATCTCATTCTTGATTGAGTCCAAACCCTAACGAAGGTTCAGGGGTATGCACGGGTTGACTGTTGCTTTGATTTGCCATGGTGGAGAGCCTAGTTTGGTTTAATAATGTTGTTGATTGTTTTTGATGAAGGATTCTTAATTGTGTGTGGATTTGCAAGTCTATTTAGCATTGTGATTGATGAATAGGAAGGATGGAAGGCCGTATGTTCGTGAAAATGTCAGAGAAAATGCGAGAAATGGTGGAAGCAGGGGTAGCTCGGCCGAGCGGGTGCAGGCTCGGCCGAGCTGGATCGAAGGCCAGAGACAGAGGCTCTGCTCGGCCGAGCGAGTGCAGGCTCGGCCGAGCCATGGCGGGCCAGCAGCGCTTGTGCGCGAACAGAGCTTCCGCTCGGCCGAGCCATCTGGCGCTCGACCGAGCCATGCGCTGATTTAAAATTCTAACTTGTCCTTATTTTGCCCATTCATCATCGTAACTGAAATTTCTCTCTCCAAAGTTTCTTTTGCTCATTATATTCAGCTCTAATCTTTCGAAGTACCATGGATAACAGGCATGGACGTGGATTTCCTTCTTCTTCTTCCATTTGCAGGCCCGGGGGCTTTGATGACGATGAATATGCAAAGTACATTACATTAACGCAAAGGCCAGTGATTGGGACAACCTATCTATGTCCAGAAACTCTGGAAGCATTAAACCTGAAGAAGGATGTGTGGAAGTTGTTCAATCGTATGGGTTGGAAGAAGCTACTTCATGGGCGATGGCCATCGTTTGTGCAGGCGACAAAGGAATTTTTTGGCCTCGATTCACGTCATACGGAGTGCACATGGTGCTCCGGTTCTGGTAACGTTCAAATGTGCTGGTCAAGAGTTTTCCTTAAGTAGGCAAGAGATTGATAGGATATTTGGGTGCTTCATGGAATCTGAGTATGTTTTTGATGAGCTTAATTCTCTTGCATTGTGGGAATCAATCTCTGGAGTCAGTATTTTGGGTGCTGTTGATGTGCAGTCTTGTAGGTCCGTTCTGATTAAGAATCCTATCATTAGGTATATTCACCTTATGTTAGAGGGTTGGTCTTGTAGCTTTCGTGGTTTTGGTGCTGTTAGTATGGCTGACTTTAAATTTCTGTTTGCATTTCTGCATGGGAAGCCTTTCTCTATTGGTGGATGGTTGATGGATAATTGGAGCAATATAATTGATGCTAGAAATTCAGTTATTTGTGGTGGTGGTTTAATATTTCCTATTCTTAAGGCTTGTGGATTGGATATGTCCGGAGTATTTGTTCCAGGGCTGAGCCTTAACACCACTACTCTTGTCTTGTCACGAAGGCTTTTCTGGTGCCTGATAGATTGGGTGTTTGTTATTTCTATAAGTAAGTTTGGAGATTGTGGGATTGAATTGCCTAATCATGTTTTGACTGAGATTGATGATCCAGCAGATAGGTCTAACTGGCTAATGAGTACTGACGCTCATTTGGATATGACTCGCTTGATTGTTGCTCGTTGCGAAGAAGTGATTCCCATGCCTTGCATTCATTGTTGCAGTGATCGTCCTCCGCAGGATGAGGAAGATTAGAGCCAACAACAGCAGCAACAGGATAGGGATGAGCAATGACGCACCGACTACCTTTTTACAAACTTAGTCTCACTTGACTAAGTTTGGGGGGAAGTGTCGGTAGTTGGTGCTCTGGTTCATTCTCTTCTCTATCTCTCTATCTTTATTATGCTTTCTAGTTTAGCCTAGTTTAGTCGAATTTCAAGAATTTGGAACTTCGATTTGGTTGTATTATGATTTACTTCTACTTTGGATTTGGGATTTGGATGATGATTGTGGATGATTTTATATGATGTATGGATGGATAATTTTGGCAAGCTTACATGTGTTTAATGCTTTCTATTTGGTTTTGGCATGTGGATGTGTTATGGTTTGGAATGAATGGTGGAAATGGTGGATATTGTTGTATTTTTTGTTGATAATTGGTTTGTGGATATTGGTGGAAATGAGAATTTAATCAGCTAGTTTATGCTCAATTGTTTGGTGGTGTGTATGTTGCTTTGTAGTAGGTGCAAATAAGGAATGGAGAGCGGTGATCATGCCTACTGATGGGTAACGTTTTCTATCGTCTTTCCTACCGTTAGTTTTGTTACATTTGTGTTTTGGGATGTAGATTGTTGTTAGGATGTTGTGTGCTTGTGTGTGTATGTGATGAACTCGAACTAGACTTGAGATTTAATCATGATTTACTTAGTGGAGTTTGATGTCTACCTCAACTTATGATAGGGCGAAATCTAGTTTTCGAAGCATGATTTAAGTTTAACTTTTGAATTGCCGAGTTTTGTAGGTGGATAATGCATAGGACTTGACAAAAAACTGTGAGGTTTGAGCCATGATATTGTCATATCTATTTCGATTGTGAGTGGCAAGATTGAGAGTACGAGATCTAGAACTTGCATCCGTTCTCTATCTATTAGCATGAGTGTGTAACTAGAAAATGATCTTAGGCCATCGTTTCTTAGTCCTACCTTTCACACCGGGAGTATAAGGTGATTGTTATCATGATTTTGCCCTTCATATCTGTGACCCCCATGATTGAGCTTATTTGGTGAATCTTCTTTGATATAATTAGGACCATGTTGGGGGAAAAGAGTATATGAGGGTGAATACGGTGATGAGAGTTGGGTTGGGAATTGATTGAATGTGTAATTGATGGGAAATGTGAGGCATGAAAGATATGAAAAAAAAGAAGGATTGTTGTTGATCTTAGAAAAAATGAGCACCTACAAAAATTTTGGTGCAAGTGTGTGGGAAAAGAGGCACCGACAAAGTGAAAGAATGACGGTGCATTTGAAAAAGAAAAAAAAAGAAAGAAAAGAGAAGAAAAAGGAAAAGGAAAAGAAAAAGAAAAAAAAAGAGAAAAAAAATGTGTGAGAAATGAAAAGCCTCGGAGGTTTGTAATGGTTCAAAATGAACAAGTTTGGGGGGTTTTGGGAAATTGAGAAGTTTAGTCACTTTGGCCCAAAACCACCACCTTCTAGTTAGCCACGTTACAACCCGTGAAAAGACCTTTTTGATTCTAGAAACTAACTCGTTGTAGTATAGTTGTGAGAATGGATGCAAGCCTATGGAAATCAAGCTCGATATCTTGCGATTGTGTGAAATCTCATCGACCCTAAACATGTAAGGGAGTGATTTCGTTTCTTGTACCCATTTTTGATGAGTGGTTCACGTCCTTAGCATTAACCTTGTTACAAAGTTAGGTGATGATCTCGTTTTACTTGAACATGCTAAGATAACTATGATGAGCTATGAGGTGTTGCATGAGGTAGATTAATTACTTTACTTTGTTTTGATTGAGGACAATCAAAGGTTCAAGTTTGGGGGATTATGATACGTGCGTAAAATGACCTATATTTTGATGTGTGCACATGCTTGTTTGTGACTATTTTACTCCCCTATCATATGTTTTTGTCGTATTTTGGTTGTGTTTTCGTGTTTTGTGTGTTTGATTTGTGTAGGATAGGTTTTGGGCATAAACGAGCAATTTTGGTGGAGTTTTGGAGGAAAATCGCACGTGTTTGGAGTTTGGAGAGCCCGACCGGCCGAGCGGGTGCAGGACCTGCCGAGCGGGGCTTTCAGAGGGCTCGATCGGCCAAGCAGAGGCAGGACCGGCCGAGCAAAGGTTCAGAAGGTGTTCAGAGGGCTCGACCGGCCGAGCGGGTGCAGGCTCGGCCGAGCCAGGCCGACAGAGACCAGGCTCGGTCGAGCCATCTTTGACCGGCCGAGCCTGGGCGGTTTTGTCCTGATTTGTGGCAGTTTCTAACTTCGACCGGGCGAGCCATACTTTGAACGGGCGATCCGAGGCCCTGTTTGCTTGCCTATAAAAGGGGAGAAGGCAGTTATTTGAAGAGCTTTTTGTCATTTTTCATAAATCTAGTTAGAATTTCTCCTAGATTCCATTTTCCTATCACGATTCATCCAAATTCTAGAGTATCTTAGAGCTTAATTCACCAATCTTTGGAAGAGAAGCGAAGAGTCAAGGTGGTAGATCAAGGCAGACAAATCCAATTAGGGAAGATTCCAATCTCTACTTTTCAAATTGTAATGGATGTAATTGAATTCAACTTTGTATTTGTACAATTGAAAGGTATGATGTTCTAATTCATTTTGGATGTTGATTTGAGTAAGGATGCATGATCATATGGTTTGAGAATTGTTTGTTTACGTTCCTTTGAGAGCTTGAATTGCACTAGAACTTGTTCCTTACCCCCTAGGTGTAGGTAAGAGTCAGCTTAGGAGGTAGTTGATGTGAACGCTACAGCCAATACGCGGGCGGAATCGTCGTGAATATTGTAGATTCATACGATTTTAGTTCCAATCTATGTGCGGTGCTAGGTCGTAGGGCAATAATTGACAAACCATTTGGAGTGGTCTAGGGCTTAATAACGTGATGGTTTTCAAGTCTTAGATCATCAACCGTTAGCTCGCCGTGACAAGGGGTTAACGAGTGTAGGGTCGATTGCTCAATCTCCTAGGAATTAAAATGTGTTTACATCAATGATTAACCTAATTTGATTACATCTACACTCATCTCAACATCCTATCCTCCTAATTTGAGAATTTGATTGTCTTGGTTTACCGATTGGGGAAAGTATTGATCAATTGATGATTGTTTGTTTAATTCAATGTTTGTCATATATTGTTAGCATAGGTTTAAATTGAATGCTTAGATTGTTAGAAACTACTCAACGATTGTATCATGCCTAGCTATAGGATTTTGCTTTAATATCTCGGTATTCTAGCGGGCGAAGCGGGGAAGGACCTGGATTTGACAAATATTATTCTTGGGTAGTTAGAAGTTTAATTTGATTGAACTTTTAGCTGCATCACGCGCACGGCGGCGGTTGGCAGCCTGCATGGCCGCGGGCCGCGGCACTTGCGGGCTATAGGCGGCGGCGACGCTGGAGGTCATTGGCGGTTGCTGCTCCTGCGGTGGTGGTTCGTGTTTTGATGGTTGGTCCAATTCGATGTAAACCCTAGGGTCTGCAGTTGAGTTGTGGAACCAATTTTCAAATCGCAAAACCCTAGATCCAAAAGATTTAGTGGTTGAAGATTTCAAGGCCCGAAGATTTGAAGATAGATTTGGAGTTATCCAAAAGATTTATTTTTCAAATTTATAATAGATAGGACTTATTTTCTTATTTTATGGGGCCACGAGGAATTTTTGTTTGTCTTAATTGCCTCGTATGATATGTGATTTATTAATTGCGCAATAAGCATGTGTAGATAATAGGAAAAGCATGATTTACTGCTTACAGCTTTACAAGCATGCTTATGTGATTAATTTCTTGTTGGGGTTATATTTTGGGAATTTTTGGGCTTGTTTAATTACATGCAAAAATTTGGAAAATATAATGACAATAAAATTATTTGTGGGCGCATTTAAGAAACCTTTTGAATAAAAAATACTAAGCGGATTTTTTTTAAAATCAACAGATCTCCACAAAGAGGTCCTAGGCTGTAAGTGCATCTCTCGTCTTAGTAAATGTCTACAAGTGTAGCTTACTAATTCTCGGAGGTGCATGGGTTGAAGTTGTTGGGATTTCTAGACAAACAATTTAAATCATGTGAATAGTGGGAGGGTTTTGCGTAAACATCTACGAGTGTAGCTTGTGTAGATCTCTTTCATAAGTATTCTAGGATTAATTAAAATTTTAGATAACAAAATCTTTAAGGGTTGTGCGGTATGGTTACTTGCCATGCTAAACTGTCTCTTTTGGCTGGAGTTAGAGTTGTGGTTAATCGCTTAGAAGCATCTGAGGATATAATGCAGTTGCTGCTTCCCTGTTCTTGAAAGATGGCTTGGTCTAAGTTTTATCACTAATTATTAATTTCAAGTGTCTAAAGGTTCTTGGCCTGATATGAAATTAAAGAATTGGGGCTTAAAACCCGTAGTTCTGGTTGAGGGTGACATCATAAACGTCTACGAGTGTAGCTTGCGGTGGGAATTCTTGGGCTATTAGTGGAAAACATTTGTATTTGATTTATCAAGAGATTTTTAATGCATTTGTTTTCGAAGTTCTGCATGAATGTTCTTATTTAAGATTCTTTATTGTTTCAGATATGTCTATGTCTACTGTTGATCATATTCTTGCTCTCAATCCCTTAACTGGTCCGAACTTCCCTGAATGGAGTTTTTGCATCAAACACATCCTATATCTTAAAAATCAAGCATATGTTCTTTTCATAGACAGTTCTCCCTCACAAACCTTAGAACATTCAAATCAGTTTGAAACCCTAGTTTGAGAGAGAGGTGGGCGGCGCCCCTGTTGTGTTGGAATCCTCACCAGTAGCAGATCTGAACAGCATTGGGATACAGATCTAAAGATCTGATCTGGAGAATAAACTCTATTTCTCTTTTTCCTTTTATTCGATTAAATCAAGAAATTGGTTTTGCTAATTTCTGTTTCTATAGATTTAATCGAATCGCGTGGTTGAATTAAAGTTGGATATTCAAACGCGAAAGATCGGATCAGACTCTACGGAAGTAAAGGTAATCCCTTAATCCACACATTTAATCATAGGAGCATGCTAGGGTTTGATGAATTGGTTATTGTATTCAACACCCATGATTGGTCCTGCTTAATCGGATTTGGTGATTCAGTTCACGAAAAATCCCTACAATTGGTATCAGAGCCAGGTTCATGTTTCATGGCTCTGTTGAATGCAATTTATTCATTATGCATGAATGATTTTTTTTTGTCGTGGATGGTTTTTGTTCCTTGTGGCAACCCGTCTAATTTGATAGGAAAAATTGTAATAGTTTAGTCTATGTATTTTTTTTATTTCAAATTTGTAATCTGGACGGGATGGGACGAAGAATAAGACGGAGACCGGCGGGATGAGAGCGATGCGCACGACAGTGGCAGGCGGCCGCGCACGTGCGGTCGCGGTAGAACGGCGGCGGTGGGTGGCGCACACGGCGGCAGGCTGGGCCTGTGCGCACGTGCGACCGCGGGTAGGAAATGGTGGCGGTGGGCCGCGGCATCAGGCAACGGTGCGCGCGGGCTGCAGGCGGCGGCGCTGGCGATCGGCGGCGGCTGCTGAAGGTGGAGTTGATGTTCGAGTGAAGAAGATAAAGTTGGCTGTAGTGGAGTTTTCTGACTACGCTCTAGTGTGGTGGGATCAGTTGGTGAAAAGTCAGCGGAGAAATAGGGAGAGGCCTACACAAACATGGGACGAGATGAAGGCTATCATGAGGGGGCGCTTTGTGCTGAATCACTACTACCGAGAGTTGTACAACAAGCTGCAGAGTCTGAGACAGGGTAGTCGGAGAGTGGATGAATACTATAAGGAGATGGAGGTCACTATGATTCGAGCCAATGTAGTGGAGGATAGAGAGGCGACGATGGCTAGGTTTCTGGCTGGGTTGAATTGGGAGATTCGAGAAATAGTAGAGTTGCATCATATGTTGAGCTGGAGGAAATGGTGCACATGGCAATTAAGGTGGAAGGACAACTCAAGAGGAGGGGTAGTAGAGTTGGGCAGAATCCTACGGGCTGGAGAGAATACCAGTCTGGTAGTAGTTCCACGCCCAAACAATCTCCATGGAAAGAGGAGGAGCAACCACGAGTTGACAAGAAACCATTTGTTGCACCCCGACCTGATTCCAACAATCAAGGTAAATTTGTTACTCTTGATACTCGAAATCGTGATTGTAGGTGTTTCAAATGTCAAGGTTTTGGGCATATTGCTGGTGAGTGCCCCAACAGTAGGGCTATGGTCCTTCAAGAAAATGGCGAGGTGGAAACTAACGATGAGACTGATCCTAATATGCCAGTATTGGAGGACCCCGAGGAGGAAGAAGAGGAGCTGGTGGCGCCTACTGCACTGTCATCATTTTTGGTTCGGAGAGTCTTACAAACACAACATCCAGTCGATGATACCAAGCAGCGTGAGAACATCTTCTACACACGATTTTAGGTTAATGATAAGGTTTGCAGTGTCATCATCGATAGCGGGAGTTGTACAAATCCAGCGAGTTCAACCATGGTGGAGAAATTAGCTTACCTGTGCTCAAACATCCAAAGCCTAATCGTTTGCAGTGGTTAAATGACAGTGGGACGATTAAGGTGACAAAGCAAGTTAATGTTCCGTTCAACATTGGAAAATATGTGGATGAGGTTTTTTGTGATGTAGTTCCAATATAGGCTAGCCATGTTTTGTTGGGTCGTCCTTGGCAATTTGATAGAAAGGCTCAGCATGAGGGATTCACAAATAAATACTCCTTTGAGTATAATAACAAACGATTTTGCCTTGTTCCTCTTACTCCAAATCAGGTTCATGAAGACCAAGTGAAGATGCAAAAGGAAGTGGATCCTGGACCGAAGCTGGCTGGAGAGAACAAGGATAACTGTGTGGTGAGAAATTCTTTTCTAGCAAGGCAATGTGGTTAGAGTTGGCATGAGGATTTGAGGACAAATCCTTTTGAGGAGGAGGGGAATGATGGAGATCTCGATGGGCTGAAAGTTAGAGAATTAATTTGAGCATCAATTTCGAATTTTAAGTAGTTTTTAATTTAATTTTGAATTTTATATAGTTTCTAGATGTTTTGATTTCATTTTATTACAAAGATATCAAGATATATTTATTATATATCTTGATAGATTTGATTTGGTTTTTAGATTTATTTTCCTAGTTAGATTAGATTAAGAGATTTGATTTTCTCCCTATTAATAGGGCTTCAGATTTCCATTGTAATTCACTTTTCAGTTTTTTAATAAAATTTGTGAGATTATCTCCTCAATTATCTGAAAGCTCACGAATTCTAGTAACCCTAGAATTCAAAAATCCTGATTTATCAAACAGAATTCCGCAGCCATTTGTGGCGTCTTCGCTATATCCCTCGTTGTGATCCGAGTTGCTTTTTGAGTCGTAGGGGCTCATTTGCGTTCTTGCCTACGATTCTCTAAGGGTCGAGTCATAGGCATTGGGTTTCCCCATCGTATCTGTTCGAGTCATTTCCACATGCATTCCTCGTTCGTCGATTATAGGCTGCGATCTAAACCTTCCTGGCGAGGATCGTATCAGGCCTATGGTCTAATCCAAGATAACAACATGCTTCTATCCGTACACAACTGGGGTACGTACCCCGAGATTAAGTCAATGAGTCCGCTCTGAGAAAGAACTCTCACTCATGTGCACCTTTTGATAATAAACATCATAATATGATGCATTTTATAAAGAGAAGGACAAACACGTAGTGAAAGAATCTGCCAAGGTAATGTTCATCCAGGTGTGGATCCCAAAAGGATTTATCACTATAATTGACATGGGAGGACCCTCAGTTAAACTCGTACCTAAAACTTAACCTTGTTTTTTGTAGGACTAGTGGTCAATGAGCCAATTAAGGACAACAACAGAGACATGGATCCTAGATAATGATTGCACATGACATATGACTAACAATTAGAGCTTGTTGACGAATCTAAGACCATTTAGTTCACCATTGGTAATATTCGGGGACAAATCTAATGACCGAGTTATAGGAAAATAACCAATTGTGAAGCTCGGAGTTGCTCTTAATGTTGTCTCACTTGTGGAAAACCTGAAGCAAGCCCGAGTTAGCATAAGTCAACTCAAAGAGAACAAATATAAGACCATCTTCGCCCAACACATGTTATGTCATGAATAAACTCTTCAAGAAAATTGTGCTTTGAGGAATCCGAAAGAGATGACTCTACATCATGGATTGAGAGAGTGGAAGCCCCAACTCGTGCTTCGTATCCAACAAATCTACAAAGATGGGCTGGTTGTGGCACAAGAGACTCAACCACCTAATATTAAAAAATAATTAACCATTTGGCTGAAAAAAAATAGAGGAAGGCCTTCCAACCGACATACTAAAAAAGAAAGGGTTTTGTAGAGTTCGAACCGAGATTGGCTGCTTGTCAGGTCAGCTTCCCTCGACCTGAGCCGGGGCGGGCTGCTTCTCACGAGTCCAAGTGCTCTTCCCCTTATCTCACAAGAATTCTGTCAGCAAACCCTTCTTCAATAACTCGACGACCTCCAACTGAAGTGCTCGACAGTCCACCTTGGTGTGGCCATGATCGCTATGGAAGTCACAGAACTTCTTTGGGTCTCTCATAGAAGGGTCATTTTTCATCCTTTGTGGCCACCTGACCTTCTCCGGCATCTGGCGAAGCACGCTCTGTACTAACTCCGTGGGCTCGATTGAAAGGGTATAATCTGGTATGTAGGCAGTTAAAGCATTAACCTAGGGCGGCATGCTTCCAGACGGGCGGCTATACGGGTGCGTCCGTGCGAGACGGCGATCGCGCTACTCCTGTCGACGCTCTTCTCGCACTACCATAGGTCGTCCTCCACTGCGATGTGCCTTGCGGTAGGGCTTATCTTCCTCCCACTTGATCAGCACCCAGGCCCTGTTAAGTGCATCGTCCATAGTCTAGCATGGATAGATTGACAGTTCCCGGTACAAATCAGAGTCAACATCTAGTCCCTGGGTAAAGGCTCGTACTGCGGTGCTGTTAGGGCAATTTGGCACCACCACCAACTCCTTATTGAACCTGGACAGGTACGCCCTAAGCGGCTCCTCTGGCTTCTGGATTACGACATACAGATCATCCGGATGCTTGTCCAACTTTCTGCTACTTGAGTACTGCCGGAGGAACAGTTGGTGCAATTCAGCGAACGTTGAGATCGACCCTCTCGCTAAACTAATGAACTACTGTAGAGCTGGTCCGGTAAGGCTCGACCCAAAACTTTTACACATGTATGCCTCGCGCTGCGCACCGGGAATCACCAATGCGAACATCTTCTGCTTGTAAACCACCACGTGATTCTCTGGATCTATGGTGCCATCATAGAGCGCGAAGCTCGGGGGGTTGAACCTATCCGGGAGTTCGGCCTCTGCGATCTCTGGCACAAAGTGTGATTCCGCATAACTCTCATGCAGAATGGTCCTCTCCGGAGGCGATAGACCTGGTACCTTTTCAATCAACGACTCGAAGTAGTTAAGACGTTGTTCGAACTGCCACTCCATCTGTGCCAGTACTGCTCCCCCAGCGTGATCCAGGATCGGCTGCCCTGGATTCGGGTTTGGTCCCTCAAGGAGGGTTCTCCGCGTCCGATGATTAGTCTCATCTTAAGTAGTTTGATTGAACTCATCTTGGAGATCACATGCCATCACCGCTCGGGCTATACTCGTGCTCCCAGGTTCCTCCATTATTGGTTGTGTTGTAAACTGGTGTAACCGCTGGTTATCCCGCTCGAGCACCTAACATTTATGGGTCACAGCCTCCACCTGGGCCCCTAGCTTCTCCATTATGCCTTGGGCCGCCTGGACTTGACTTACCAGTTGCGCCACGTATGGATCCTGCATCAGTGAGGGCGGCGGAGGAGGAAACGACAACTCATTGAACGGTGTCACGTTGAAGGTACACCTCATGTCCTCCAATGATCCACGAGGCTGATCCGTTTTGCATCCAGCTTCGCTGACCGTCCTTGACCTGCTGGAATCTCGATTCCACGGCCCGCCCCCGGGTGCGTGCCTCGACCATGACTTAGTCCTCTCCTTGCTCCGAGTGATGTAGTGCCTTCAGTTGGAGGCGTGGTTCCATCCGCAACCAGCTCGATGGGGTTGGTGTTGTTTCCACTTTCCGCCATTTCCTGTAGCAAATGTTAGTACGACCATGTTCTTGGGCCCCACGGTGGGCGCCAAATTGTTGCGGGTATTTTTGTGTTTTTTAGGAAGCCCAAGAACAGATTAAATCTCTAATATAAAAAATGATAGAATAGCTAATGAAAATAGAATTAACGAAACTATCAACGAAATTGAATTAACATAAAAAAAGATAGAGAAATTCCAGGCGGATCGAACTGCTTTGAACTGCAAAGATTTGGTATTTCTGGACGGGGCTTGATGATCGTGCGTTCTTTCCTTGTATATCGATCAGCCTCCAAATGCATCCTTCAAAATATATATAGAGCTTCACATAACGGTTTTCTCCTTTAATTCCGTGATTTTTGCTAGCCTTTATTGCTAATTTCATTCTGTTAGGCGTTAGTTTCCGAGAGATTTGCTTTCCATAACTATGCTCGCCATTTATATGTCTATAATCGTTCGAACTGCTTCCCCATCGAACTCCGTCTATCGAACTACTTCGGACTACGACAATTTTCCATATTTGATCATATATCCACGGGCCAGACCCATGATATTCCTGGCCTGAAACATTGGGCCTTCGTATTTTGGGCTTTCATATTTTCGACCCCAACATAGAGCTAACAAGCTGGGTAAGAAGACCAAAGCTTCATTCAAAGGAAAGTCACTCGAGCCGAGCAGATTCAGTCTTAGAATTTCTTCACATGGATTTATTCAGGTTAATTACTCATTAAATAGTCTGCAAGAAGAGCTACATCTTAGTGGTAGTAGATGGCTTCTCCATATTTACATGAGTGGAATTTCTCCGGTCAAAGTTCAAGGTTCAGAATGAAAGAATTGTCAGTCGTGAGGATCAAAACTAACAATAGGACATAATTTTGTGGAACTAGGCATCAGTCTTGAGCACTCATCTCCAAAAACACAACAACAGAACGACTTAGCAGATATAAGGAATTGGGCTCTAAAGGAGTCTGTGAGGACCATGCTAGCTGAAGCAAAATCTTAAAAAGCTATTGGGCTAAAGCAGTTAGCACAACTTGCTACACTCAGAACTAGAACAACCTTAATGCTCAAGTGTACAAATCACCTTGTGAGGTGTACAAAGTTCGTAAGCCATCTATAGCTCATCCATGTGTTTTGGTTATTTGTGTTATATCCATAAAAAATAGAGTTAAATGCCTTTTTGCCTAAGTTCATGAGGTTATATTCATTGGAATGGATAACCCTCACGCAAGGCATTTAAGATGTTTAACAAAAAACAACTCTTCTTGTGAAAATAATATACAATGTTGTTTTGATGAGTCTATTTTAGTGTGTAGAACAATAGGGAACCAAGTCAAAACTTCTCAAGGTCGATGATGTTGGAAATCAGTTAAGCCACATCAATGTTGTGCAACTAACTAATCCAACAAGGAACAACCTTGGGACATCATTTCCTGATCTAGTTTCCTACGTCTAAGTCTAGATGACTCAAAAAGTCTATGATGCAATAGCCCACTGAGACATTAAAACAAAAAAAATTAGACAACTCCACAGTTGAAGATTTAAGACACCCTCTAAAGAAAGGTTTAATGGAACCGAAACAAGGGAAACCTCAACTGATGGAGACAACCCAGTTGATGAAATCATCACAAGTCAATGTCTATTTCAATAGGAATTGAAACAATCATCGGTTCTTTTTCAAAGAATTGTGATGGTAACCTCCATTGGAACCCCAACTCTAGGTGAAAGAGCTGAGATAGTGTTAGCCACTAGAACCCTAGTTCTAGGAGAAAAAACTGAGACAAAGGATTTAAAACTAGAGGATGTGCCAGTTACAACTGTATCCAGTAGCGTAACAACTGACATATGTCAACTAGTACTAGTTGAAGTCATAAAAAATCCCAACCAGCTAAGAGATCATCCAACTAAAGATATCATTGATGATCCAACTGATCTATTCTCATTCACCCTTGTTCCTCATATTTTACAATTCAAATCACAACAACTCTTTTTCTCTTTCTTTTTTTTTTCCAATCATTTTATGCTCTTATTGACAATATTTTTCTTTGTAGAGCTTCTAAGGACATAAACATACACATTTTTTTCAGAGTTTTTTTCTTTCTTATGCACACCAATTTTAAGAATTTCTAATCCACTCACAATTATTTCATCCTTATTCTTCCCAATAATCTCATAGACAAGACAAAAACCTCCTCACTATCATAGAATTCTCATAGACAAGACAAAAAAATGAAGTACGCTCAAAGGAGCTGACTAAGGATAAAATATTATAAGGGATAATGTTTGGAATAAATTGGCTAACAAAGATGGCCTAAAATCATCTTCTAGACTTCTGCACACTATGCAGTCTTGAAACAGAAAATGAACAAGTTCTAGAGAAATAAAAACATACTTGTGAATCTCACATTAATCGAATAAGGCTCAAATTCTCACACAAGACATACAATTTTCTTCAACAGTTAATTCCAACTCTTACTCAAACATCATACAAGTGTAAGTTTCATTTTAATCCTATCACGTGGTATTCTACATTCATAGGTAATTAACTACAATTAATTTAATCCAAACTCATTATCAATCGATTTCAAACTTACACTCAGTCCAGATTGATTCAAAACTCAACAACTTTCCTCACACTATATCCATTTTTTTCTGGGCAAAAATTTGAATAACTGAAATTTCAAACAACTGAAAGCATTATAAATAAAACGATAGGGAGTCCAAATTCTTGTCCACATCCCCGAACTTATTTAGAACTCAGAGATAGAAAAAGTTTGAAAATTAGACAAGAATATGAACTATACCTGGTTGTCGATCTCAGACATCAACTTTTTATCCTCTGGAGGGTTAGGAACGTGCGACATCAACTTTTGGGGTTGTTAGCACTCCATGTCGGTCGACGTGTGCTGCGTCGATCGACACAGAAGCTTCCTATCAACCTCCATCTTTGGTTGAAGTGTGTCTCTCTCGACACCTTTGTGTCGATCGACATCCAACATGTTGATCGATACAAAGGTCCTCCTCATGATTTTTTTTCAAAACAAACAAAGGAAACAAAATTCGAAAATAAAAATATGAATTAAAAATAAAGCATGTAAATGTTAGGTTACCTCCCAACAAGTGCTTGATTAACGTCGTAGCTCGACGGCACCTCATTTCTCAAGTCCAAGAAGGTCGGGTCCAGACTCGCCGCCCCCTTGCATCAATCATGTAGACCATCTTGTCTTGAATTACAGCAGTGAGCTCAGGATGAGATGGTGTAACGCCCCTCGTAAATTTTAAATGTATTTATCGAATCTCCAAAATTTATATTTTGTTCTCGAACATAATTCGAAGCTACGCAATTGATTTAAATTGGAAATTATTATTTTGGCATTCATTCAATTGCCACCCTTATTTAAAAAGGAATAATTAATTATTTATTAATATAATTGACATTGATAATTTATTTGACAACCCGACATTTTCATATTGGAATAATATCGATCGATAAATATTCGTGGATAGATGAAATATTATGGTCTCCCGTGCAATGACGCGAAGAGATGTGGAGTTGACGTGAGGTGATGTTAAAGTGACCGATGTGACAAGCGAATGACAACTACTTTAACCTTTTAAACTTTCGGTAATTTTGAAATTACCCCTCTCCCCTTCTATAAATAGAAGTCTTCTTCCATAAGTATTACTTTCACTATCTCTCTCAAATTTCTCCAAAGTTTTTCTGGCGAGAATTCCGGCGAGCTTCCGGGGAAGAGTTTTCAAGGTTAAACTATACCTTTTTAGAATCCTCTCTTTGTTTTATTTCCATTTCCGACCTTAGATTCCCTTTCCTTTGTGTTTTGAAGTGGGAAATCAAAGATCAAGGGTTGATCAAGCTTTCAAAGCTCTACGAACGTCCTAGAGGTATAAATCGAACCTCTCTCTAGTTATTTATTGAGTATAATCATGTTTATAAATTTTGCCCTAGTGATAAATGGCATGATCTAGGCTTGTGTTGAGTTTATAAGTACGTATGCATGATTATCATGTTATATTATGAGCCTAGAAATGATATATCGACCTAGGAATCGAGTTATGGTTATTTTGGAGCATTTTTGGTATATTTGCCCTATTTGGATATTTGGAGGTTTTGTTTCGTTTCCAACATATTTTGATGTTTAAATTCATGTCTAGACTCGTTATACTTGTTAGAAAACCATTTGGTGTTGTTAGAAATCGATTGGATGAGGCCGGATAATCGTTTGAGCCAAAACTCATATTTTCTGCCCAAGGCATTTTTGCCTTTGTATCGGTCGACATGCGTGTGTGTCGATCGACACAGAGCCCCTGCATCGGTCGACACACGTGTGTGTCGATCGACACAGAGCGCGTTAGTCGACATCCTTCATGTTGGTTGACATAGCTGCTCGATTCGAAATCCAGAGTGTCGACCATTTGTTTCGGTCAACACATCATCCGTGTCGGTCGACACCCTCCATGTCGGTCAACACAGACGCAAAATCCAAAATTTTGATTTTTCTTTTTTCGATAAATTCAACTTATCATTCGTATCTATTGACATCCTATGGATCAATCGACTAAAATGATATTTTTAAATCTTAAATTCTTCCTACAATCGATTCGAATTGCAATTTCCTTCGGCAGAATAATCAATTCATTTGTACTAGCAAATAATATTCAATTGCTTTGAACTTTAACTAATATTCGGTTCAATGAATAATAAGTTTGAATATTATGCAAAATGTTATTTTTTAGTTTTGTCTGATTTCATTTATTTTTATGATAACTTGATAGAGTTGTTGTGGTGTCAGTTGTTTATTTGGAATTGACAATTGACATACTTCAATATGAGATGGCAAGTGAAGTTGCCAGCTGAACTTTTAATTAGTTGTTAGTTTCATATGAACTGTCATCTCTCTCTCTCTCTTAATTGACAACTATTGAACTCTTCCTTCTCATAATTGCCAGGTGTGACTGATCCGTTATGGTTTAGCTGAACTCCATCTTCTGTCTTTAGTTATTATTTATCCGCAAACCTAAACAATTACAACTCTTTAAACTTATACAAGATTTACAATTAATTTTATTCTTGTCAGCTCTATACAAAAATGATAGTTGACTGATGTTTTTTCGACAATAATTAAAACTAACATATTTCTTATGCATATCAACCTTTTGTTGAGGAAATTAGTTTTTGCTCATGGTTAATTATATGTTGTTAATTTTAGATATGATTAAAAGTAAATATAAGATATTAGCAGGCGATGATAAAATATATATTAGTGTGTTGTGTACTCTAATGTTGTATATATTAGAAAGTAATTGAAAATGTATAAAATTACTACATTGTTATGCGCTCATGTTATCTTATATCATTTTATTTAACATTATGAAAATACCCAAAACATTATATAAATTCAAAAAATACCACTGCACTATTCCGACACTTTTTCAGAAAACAGTTATAATTTAAAAAAAAAAATTGAAGTTGATTGAAGTTTTTTGATTAAAATATATTTTTATTGAGGAGAGAGAAGGTCGGTGTCGGACCATAATACAGACCCAGCACCGACCACAATTAAAAAAAAATCTAAAAAAAAAATCATCAAAGTGGGTCGGTGCCTCCTTCAATTCACACCCCACTTCGACCCAGCACATTCCCCCTACAACGACCCAGCACATTCCCCCCTGCCCCCCTCCACACACACCGACCCAGCATCCCCCACCACACCGATCCACTCTTTCACTAATTATATTATATATAATAATATAAATATATAATATTAATTATATATAATTTAGATCCTCTCATATATATATATTAATATATTTTATTTTTATATTAAAATTTATAAGTTATTAAAAAATTTGGTGATGTGATTGTTGGTGATAATTTCATCTTTATAACAAAAAATCAATCTCAAATATCCAAAAAATAAAAAATAAGTATTTCTTAAATATATTTAATATTTTGAGTATTTTCATAATAAATTTAATAATTTTGGGTATTTAAAATATTTTTCACAATCAAATATATGCCCTCAAGGGTGCTTTTTTATTAATTCAAGTGTTGGAACATTTCGAATCTATCATCAACAACTTTCAAAACGACACATCAACTATTACATCAAATCTATTGCTTAGATATTTTTATTTCTTTATATCAACCACACAAATTTTAGTGACCAATATACATTAATTTATACTAACCACCAATTTCTAAACACAAAATCTTACCACGATTTTGAAACATAGATTGTTTATTGCCGATAACAGGTCAGAAAATTTTTGTAAGGGTTTAAATATATTATATATATATATATATATA
>JAPKLW010000393.1:145681-223981 GCA_026898455.1 Plectranthus barbatus | reverse complement strand
TATATATATATATATATATAGGGGAGTGATCATATGAGAACTCTCCTTACCATGTGAAAATAAGAACTAATCTCGATCATTCAATTGATGATCCAACGCTCAAGACTAAATAAATCCCGTGTGCATTATAGTGTAGTGAAACTTGCATTAAAGGGTAATTTTGTAATATTTTTTCTCTCTCCTCTAAAATTATCCTAAATATTTAAATGATCATATCTCCTTCAATTTAGATTGTTTTTTAATGTATCATATATCAAATTAAAGGTAATTTAATTATCTTTCAAACGAAATCCCAATTGCATATGTTTCGATTTAAAAATCATCGTAAAAAATGAAAATTAGTGATTATGTGCATAATTCTCGTAACAGTACACGAATTCTTATATAATGAACAGAGTTGCACAATATAATGCATGAAGTTATATTATATAATGCAGAATATGATAAATAAAATGCAATAACTTTTTTCCTTCAAGATCAAAAAAAAATTCATTATCTTTGCATATTGTAGATAATATCATAGTTGTTATAAAAGTTGATCATATATTACTTGTTTTTAATTATGTATTTTTTGTTATATTATATAAATGTATATTACTATATTATATAATGCATGTTTGTTCGGTATATAATGAATGTTTGCTAGGTATATAATGCATGTCGAGGTCAATATAATGCATGAAGTCATGAATACAATAGCACAATATAATGATTGAAATTATAGTATATAATGCAAAATATGATAGATAAAATGCAACATATTTTTTCAGCGAAATCATCATTTCATCATTATATTTGCACTTGTTATTTATTATATAGTAATAACATATGCATTATAATGAAAGTAATATAATTTTCTCTAAAATAAAAGTAATATCATGTATAACATGCATAATTTTCGTAACAGTACACGAATTCTTATATAATGAGTGTAGTTGTACAATATAATGCATGAAGTTATAGTATATAATGCAGAATATGATAGATAAAATGCAACATGTTTATTTCAGCGAAATCATCATTCATCATTATATTTACACTTATTATTATATAGTAATAACATATGCATTATAATGAAGGCAATATAATTTTTTCTAAAATAAAAGTAATATTATATATAATAGAGGAAACAATGTTGTATAATGATAGTAATATTGTTCTAAAATAAGAGTAATATCATATTATAACGCAGGAAAATGTTTGTTAGGTATATAATGAATGTTATGTATATAATGTATGTTTCCTAGGTATATAATGCAAGTTTGTTAGATATATAATGAATGTCGAGATTGAATATGCAAACAGAATCTTAAATAAGTACAAAATGATAAAAATACCCTATAATGCAAGTTTTTTAAGATATAATGACCGAAAATTTTAGTGAAATCCTGAGCGTTCATTCATCAAAATCAATGGCGAGGATTGGTTCTTATTTCTTATGGTAAGAGTGGTTCTCATTGGATCGCATCCCTATATATATATATATATATATATATATATATTATTTCTATTTTTTTTTAAATTACTTCTATCTTAATTTTAACTCATTCGTATCATATTTTTTCTTATTTCATCCTTTTTTTTTTTTTTCTTTACAAGCCGTCTATCTCATAAAATACCAGATCATACTATATTACAAAAACACAAAAAATTCTGACTAAAAACCCTAATAATATAGATCCACACCAGTGCTTATTGCAAAAGGTATTTGATCAATCAACAATGTTCATTTAACGCAATTAGACCATCCCCAACGGCCTCCGGCAAAATCACTGCAGCTGGGATTCCAACGCAGTCTCTGCTGCCGCCACCGGCATAACTTAGCTGTTAGCTACAGGCCAACAGCACTGTTCAGCGAGTTGCTAAGTCGCCATTCTTTTTTCATATTTGATTTTCTCATTGAATCTACGTTAACGTCGCCGTTGGGCGAGCTTGAAGTTATCGCCGGCGGAGATAACTTCACATTTTGATTGGATTTCCTCTTCTTCATACTTAGACTGCGGCAACTAGGGTTTAGAAAAAGGAAGGGAAATTATAATGTATTTTTTTAAACCGTTCAAATATTAGGGTTTATTAGAATTCTTTTATAGAAAATCTAATAATATTTTATTGTTGATGTGTTTTTTAGAAATTATATATTTAAGAAAAATGATAATATTCACTAAAACTTGATTATTATTCGTAATAAATATTAATATATATATTAAAATATATATAATATAACAAACTGATAATAAAGAATTAAATAAATAATAAAAGGAATAAAAAATTGGAATAATATTTTATTTTAGAGAAAAATTTAGTTGACGTTTGGTTGGTGGGTTTGGAATCAAGGAATGAAATGATTCCGAAACCCGTGATTTGGTTGAAGGGAATCGGAATGGGGGAATGAGATTGATTCCCAAATATTCATTCCCTCTACATTGGGGGTTTCATTCCCATTCTCAAAATCATTATATTTCATCTCATATAATTATACTTTATTTTTTATTTATTTATTTATTTTTAAAAAACTCCAATGTTTTTCGATTATGATCATATTAATTACAAGTTACTATAATAAAGTTTTTATCATCATATTAAATATTGCTATAATTATGTATTACAATAATATTATTATTAAATATATCACGATTATAATACTATTAATAATATATTAATTTTAATATTAAAATATATTTCAATAATATAATATTATATTACATTAATTATAATATTTGTGGTAATATAATTGTATTATTAAAAATATATTATTATTATTATAAAATTATTTAATAATAAATTTATAATATTATAATTATTTTATCATAATTATTTTTCATTTTATAATTATTTCGGATTTCTAAAATTATGTTTTTTTGTTCATTTTTTTAAAAAAAGAATGTTTATAATGATTTCTTATTATCCATATTTTCAATTTAAATGATTAAATTAATAATTACTTTATTATATTTTTACAAGGTATTTACTTTTTAATATATCAAATATTAAAATTGAGAATGATTCCCAAATTCAATTTATAAATCAAACAATTTGATCGGAATTATTTAGTCCATACAGATTCCCTATACTTTCAAACTCATACCCATAATAATTCCTGACAGTTATATCAAACGCCCCTAAAGTTAATAATTGGAGATGATAGTTGAAGTCTAAGAAATTAATTGACAAATGGTGTAGAGTTGACTGAGAAATGATGCAGTTAGAAAAGGCCTAAATGATATTTATCTACATACAAGTATACGATAGGAATAATTTACTAAATAAATATTATATATTGAAATTAAGTAAAATGTTTGTATAGAAAAGGAAAATATCTCGAACATTATTAATTAGTTATAACAATGCATTTTATAGAATTCAATGCATAAAGATTAATTTCTATTTAACATATTCTTCAACTTTTTTATTTGATACAATATATATGTATATATGTTAACATTTTTCTAGGATATTACATAAGAATAAATCCATTTATTAATTAATTGGAACAATAGAAAAGATTTATTTTTTTCTATGTACATTTATAAAATCTTGAGGGTAATTGCGTAAAGTTGAGTATTTTCCGAAATGTGGAACACAATTACTTTAAGTATCTTGAAAAAGAGCCTTCTAGCTGGTTTTTGAGCATCAAAGAAGTGAAGTCCACCTACTTTTGAAATGTTCTTTCTATTTTATTTTTCTTAAAAATAAAAAGCAAAGTTGTCCATTATGTATTTTTTTGCTATTCTTATACTATATAAATAGAGCTGCAAATCCACCTCAAATGCAGACAAGAAAAGAAATCTTCTGGTTTTCCAAAGCCCCCTTATTTTTATTTTTATTTTGCCCACTTAATCTCACTTCATTTCCCTTCAAAACACACACCAAAACATCTCAATTAGAAGAGACTTTTTTCTCGAACCCTAAAAAACAAGAAATGGAGAAAATAGCAAAACTTGCATCAGAAAATGGGATATTGATCTTCAGCAAGAGCACATGCTGCTTATGCTATGCAGTTCAGATACTGTTCAAGGAGCTGAGGGTGCAACCTCGCATCCACGAGATCGACAATGATCCCGACGGCGCCGAGATCGAGAAGGGCTTGAAGAGGATGGGCTGCGGCGGCCCTCTGCCGGCGGTCTTCATCGGCGGCAACTTCGTCGGCTCGACCAATGAGGTCATGTCCCTCCACCTCAGCGGCAACCTCGTCCAACTTCTCAGACAGTATCACCATTCGCCAGCCTAAACGTCGCAATATTAAATTAATTAATTAATTAAAAAAGAAGTTTATATTTGAGTATTAGCAACACTAAAACAAGAATAAGATGTAGGTGAGCTTGTTAATTATTTATCTGTGTGATTATGTTGGTTGATGGGTAGCTACATCAATATATATATAGAGAGAGAGGGGTTTTTTAATTAATGTTAATTAGATTATCTAAATTAATTTGAATTTATATTTTAATTCATATGTCAGGTTATTTTATTGCATGCAATGGCATTTGCTTTATTATTATTATCGAATGATGTTAGTCATTGCGATGAGTTCATTGTTTTAAAAATGTTACTCCCTTCTCCCGCCAAATTAGTCTATATTTCTATTTTCGTCTATTCCACCATATTAGATTTCCTAAAATGGAAAAAAAACCTACTCATATCAATAAAATATTAATTCTACTACACTTACAAATATTAGTTTCTATGTCGAAACCAAACTGGACTAATCTAATGGGACGGAGGGAGTAAATTTTTTTTCTAGCGATACGATTGGCGGATATTACTAAAATTATATTTGTGTCTTGCACGGAAATATTTTTTATATTTATATTTAAATTTTAATATAAAATAATATATTTATTTTTAAATTTATATTTTATCCAAATAAACCTAAGTATTATATTTATTTTATAAATATATATATTAAGAAAATTATTTTAATATTTAAAAAAAGATTATAAAGAATAACTAAATAAGGATATATACTTATAAAACTTAAGTAATATTTATCAATGAATAAGTAAAAATATTTTTCAATTGAAAAATAATATATTCTAAATTGCATTAATAACATATGTTGATATATTAAATTCGTAATATATTAATTGAATAACTTTGACATCTTTTACACATATTAATTATTATATTTTTTTTTAATATTTTAGCTTAGATATATTTAATTCAATTATGTACATATCCAAAAAATCAAGAAGCTTTCATATTGTCCAAAATACATATTTTTAATGAAATCGTATAGATCTCAAACTTGGTAATATTTAGAACTTGAATTTACGTAAGAAAATCATAGTGATTATTTAAATTTGGAACATGGTGGAAGAGCACAATAAATAAAAAGTTTGTTAATTCCAGTTTCTAGAGTTCTAAACTGTAATCCTTGTATAGGATCGATTGAGTTGTAATAGAACTTAGACTGAAGATCGAGCAATGGAGAATGCTCGAAAATCGACTATCATCACGCCTGGCCTTAACCGAAAACTGAGTTAGAGCACTCAATTTCAGGTCTAACCATATTAACAAGGAGTAGACAATATGAGGGCTTTCCCAAACTGACTAAGGAGAAGTCAGATTAAGGGATTACCATACTGATCCGGGACAAATAGTATGCGAGTGTTTCCCATACTGACAATGGAAAGTCTGTATGAGGATTTACCATACTGACCGTGGAAAGTCAGTATGAGGGCTAAGATGTACTGACTCTTAGAAGTCAGTATAAGAAGCCTCAGTCAGACTCAGGCATTTGTAAAATGCCTAAGTCAATACGAGGTTATCAAAACTGGGTTACTCGGGTTGTGAAGGAGTCTGACATAAAGTTAGTGTATCGTACATTGACAATGGGCAGAGCATAAAGGAGACCTAAGGCATGGGCTATGATCACTGTTATTTCTAACAGATTAATTATAGAAACAGTGGCAAATAAATTTGTAAACCCTAAGGTTATCGATCCAGGGGAATTGTGTGGGGAAACTATCCTATATACTAGCTATGATCCTAAGATTCATTGTTTGAGGAATTCAAAATCAGGGTTTTAACTTCGAAAATAAAGATAACGATACTTGAAAATTAAAGGAGTTTTGAAAGCAAATTAAAGGAGCACAGATTCTAGGGAAGAACTCTTATTATGGATAACATGTAGGAGCCAATTAATTTAACAGGTGGAATACTGCAACAATGCTATATTTCCTTGTTTGGCAAATATAACCTAGATTACTAATTAGTGACTCATCTCCGCTCGGTCTCAAAGTACACCAAATTAGTCAATCTCATAAGCAAATCAGTTCAATTCCTACATCTAGTACATCTGTTTGGATAGTGTTGATCGTATCATGTATTCCTATTCCCACTATTAATATTCACCTCTCGGTCCTTCTATCAATAGCTAGACATCTAAATTAATCGTCACCTCTCGGTCCTTGAATTAATCTAGAATTATAGAATAAACACAGGAATCATGAACCTAATTAATTAATCCTAACATGCATCCATAATATTATTCAAACCCTAGAACCCGCTAGGGTTTCTAGCCACTCATCGTAGATAGAAATCCAAAAGAAAACATATTAAATTGCATAAACATAAAAGAACTTACAAGAAAAATAAAGGGTTTCGTGTTTCCCAAGTCTCCAAACTCTCAAAACCAAATCGTAGAGCGAAGATATGATAAGGAATGCTCAAAAATCGAGTTTACTAGGCTATTTATAGTGGTGGATGTGTATCCTATCAAATCTAGGGCTAAAGATATGAATAAATCCGAATTTCCTCGAATTTCCGCTCCAGCAGACATCTCGCGTTGATCGTGGCTAATCACCGTCGATCGACGTGAGTTCCTGGATGGCATCGATCGATGCCAGTTGGCATCTGTCGACGCAGCTTCTCGCCCCTTCTGCGCGATCTCACGGTTTTGGCCATAACTTTCTCTCCCGAACTCCGATTGACCCGATTCTAGTTGCGTTGGAGAGCTAACTCAAAGCATCATCCATTGCCATGTGCCAATAGCTCGAATTCCTCTTGTGGACGAAATCGTCACTGCTACTCTTACACGTCACTGCTTCCGGAACGGATTTCTCGTGAATTTAGGCCTAAAACCAGCAAAAACACCAAAACGCGCATAATACCACCTAATATAGACTCATGCACATAATATATATATAAACTCAATAAAACTACATAAAATAGTAGAAAATAATATAGATAAGCGAATAAAATAATGAGCTTATCAACCCCTCAAACTTGAACGTTTGATTGTCCTCAATCAATAGGCAAGAAAGAAATCAAAAGATCATGCGATTAAAGTGCAATGCCTCACAAGATTCATCACAGTCAAGAATCAAAAATCCACTACACACAAGCAATTTGAAAGAGACAGAAAATTTATCAACATTGGAAGAACTCACGGGAAGTGTATCGCTCAACTCTCAAGTGTTTAAGGAATAGATGAAAGCACTCAACAACATGTATGAAGAAATTTCTACCATAGGCTTGCAAATTTTCTAATATCTCCACTGCTAGAATGTGCACACAAGTCTAGAATCAAAAAGGACTTTCATTAGGTTGTAACGTAGACTTTTGTGACGGTTAGGAAAATATGGCCAAGTGACTAAAATCAATCAAGTTTTTACTTCCTCAATCAATCCAAACCACCATCTAAGTTCATTCACCCTTCTCCACAAATATATCAACAAATACACAACCTCCTTTTTTTTTTTTCAAGCTCATTTTGAATCTCTTATGCTCTTTACATAATTTTGTATTCTTTTCTTTTCAGAGAGCTTATGAGAATTTTAATTATTTCTTTGAGCTTCTTTTTCACACATCTTTTCACCACTAATTTATATTTTCTTATCTCCATCTCACAATCATTCCACCCACATACCACAACTCAAGACATGAGCGAAATTAATACTTCTTCTTAATCTCATAGACAAGGAAAGAAAAATTTTGTATAGGCTCAAAAGTGGCTAACTAGGGAAAATTCAATGTGAAGGGACAGTTTTTAGGGAATTGGGCTATCAAAGATGGCCTAAGATCATTTCCTAACTTGTGCACACTATGCAGTCTCAACACAGAAAATAGGCAAGTTCTAGAGAAATAAAAATACACATGTGAATCTCACATCAAACGAAATAAAGGCTCAAAATTCTCACACAAGGGTTCAAAAATTTTCTTCCGCAGTCAATTTCAAATCAGCTCAATCGGCATGCAAGCACAAGTGTCAAATCAATCCTATCATGCAGTATTCTACATTCATAGGCATCTAACCACAATCACAATCAATTCAAACTCAACCCTCAATCGATTCTAATCTCACAATCTCATTCGAGTTATTTCAAAACTCAAAAATTTTCCCCACAAAATAGAATAAAATTTAAAAATTAAGGCAAAATTTAAATACGGAAAGCAGAATAAATAAAAGATAGAATGTTCCATCTCTTGTCCACATCCCCCCAAACTTATTTCCAACTCGAAGAGTGGAATGAGTTTGAAAATCAGACAAAAGAGGGAACGATACCTGGTAGTTGATCTCAGACATCAACTTTTTATCCCCCGGAGTCATCGAACATTGCACGGCGTGAAATAGTGGTTGTTGGCACTTCGCGTCGATTGACTTGAAGCCTTCTTGTCGATCCCTTCGTGGATCGAAGTGTATCACGCCGGTTTGCTCGGCGTCGATCGACGCCAGGCTGCGTCGATCGGCGTCGAGCTGATCTCCAATTTTTTTTTCAATACTGCAAAACAACTGTTAGCAAAGAAATAAAAGCAGAAATTCGAAATAATAAAAAAAACAAAAATTGAAAAGAAAATACGGAAAATGTTGGGTTACCTCCCAACAAGTGCTTGATTTAACGTCGCAGCTCGACGATACCTCAAATCACAGCCAAGGAGGTCGGGTCCAGACTCGCCGACCTATGGCATCCACCATGTAGACTTTCTGGTCTTTGATAATGGTGGTGAGCTCAGAAAAATGTGGCGCAGTTGACACTGCTACCCTTTCGTTTCCTCGCTCCCACTCAATGGCAGCTGCTTCATCTTCTTCAGACTCATCCTCTTCTTCAGTAGTGGAGATTCGATTGCACTCCGTCTTCTTCTTGTTCTTGTCGATCACAAAGGTGATCCTCTCGTCATTCGCTCGGAGTGTGATCTCGCCGCCTCGACAGTCAATAAGAGCAGCGCTAGTGTCGAGAAACTCACGCCCCAAGATCATGGGCATATTCTCGTCCTCCTTCATCTCGTGCACCACAAAATCTGCAGGAAAAATGAGATGGCCCACACGAATGAGCACATCCTCTAGTATACCTTTCGCGCGGGACACAGACCGGTCCGCCATCTGCAGGGTGATCGTCGTGGGCCTCATCTCTCCGATGTTGAGACGCTTGTAGATGGAGTACGGCATCAGGTTGATACTGGCACCAGTATCACATAGTACTCTCTCGAATGTGTGTCCCCCAATCTCAACCGGAATAGAGAAGCATCCAGGATCGCTTCTCTTGATGGGCACCTGCTTTTGAAGTAGCAGGCTGCACTGCTCGTGGATCTTCACCGTCTCATTCTCCACAAATTGTTTCTTTCCACTCATCAATTTCCGGAGGTACTTCATGTACCCCGGGATTTCCTTCAGTGCTTCGATCAGCGGGATGTTGATGCTGACCTTCTTCAGATTCTCCACAAATTTGGAGAACTTCTCGTCCTCTCTCTGCTTCGCGAACCGTTGTGGGAATGGTAAAGGAGGGAGCTGATCTTCAGACTGCTTCAACTTCGTGCCTGGAGCAGACTTTGACGTCCATCGACGTAGGGTAGCGTCGATCGACGGGCCTCTGTCTTCTGCGTCGATCGATGAGGCAGGTCCGTTGATCGATGTGGATTCATCTCCCGCACAGTTTTGCTCCTTTTCGCCTCCAGAATCGTCCGTAGCCATCTCGGGACCCTTGTAGCTCGTCCCAGACCTCAGAGTAATGGCTTTGACTGGCTTTTCCTTTGCGGGGTTCACCTTTATCATACTTGGCAACTGTCCAGGCTTGTGTTGATTGCCGAGTGTGGTGGCAATCTGGCTCAATTGTGTGTCCATCATCTGAAGATGTTTCGTCATCAGCTGCATGTGGTTGGACATTCCATTCACCTCGATTTCTACTTTCCCAAACCGGTTATCCGAGCTCTTGATGAATTTCTCGAGCGTCTCCTCTAGCACGGATTTCTTCCTTTCCACGATCTCTCCTCCAGTACCTGCATCAAAATCAGGCGGAGGGTGTTCTGCAGCAAAAGGGTTAGCATAGGAAAAACTAGGGTGAGATCGCCCATGGTTGTACTGATACCCTTGATTGCCTCGATAGTTATTATGATAACCACCGCCAACATAGTTCACCTCCGTACCGGCAGTTCCAGACGAACTGCTTGCACCCCTGTTGATGTAGTCAGCCTCCACGGGGACAATGGCCATGCTTGGCTCTGCAACTTGTGATGTGCCCAATTTTTCAATCTCCTCCCGGAGCTTTTTCACCTCAGCGACCACGTCGAATTCTGGCTTTGTCTCGACAGCTTTGACTGGAAGCTGCCTAACAGTTGGCCATTGGTGGCTATTCAGCGCCATATCAGCCAACAACCTCATACTCTCTGCACCACTCTTCTTCATCAGTATTCCTCCAGCAGATGCATCAACCAGCTCCTTCATGTGAGGGTTCAGTCCCTCATAAAAATGACACACTTGCATCTCCAGATCGATGCCATGTCCAGGACAGAGTCGTAGGAGCTCTTTGTATCTCTTCCAGGCCTCGTAAAGTGACTCGTCATACATCTGCTTGAAAGTAGTAATGGCAGCTTTCCTCTTCAGCAGCAGGCTCGGTGGGAAGTAGTTGGTAAGGAACTCTGCTCGAAGCTCCTCCCATGTCCCGATCTGACTCGTATCCAGTCCAGCAAACCAAGACCGTGCCTCGTCTCTGAGTGAGAACGAGAACAGTCTCATTCTGATCACATCTTGGGTTACTCCGTTCTGCTTCACAGTGTTACACACCTCAATGAATTGGTTGAGGTGGGTGTATGGATCTTCTACAGCTCTCCCCCAAACTGGTTTTGCTGCACCATCTAAATAAGGCTTGTGCGCAACTCGAAGTTGTTGGCATCAATGCTAATTCTGAATCCGGCCTCCGCTTGCTGTGGAAGAAATCGATCCAAGATGGACCTTTGCGGGATCACAACTTGCCTATTGTTCAACTCTGCCAGTCTTGCAGCTTGCTCCGCCTGAGCAGCCTGAGCTGCTTGAAGTTGTACTCTTAGCTGCTGCACTTCATTCACAAATTGCCTCTGCTCCTCGGGAGTCATATTTTGCAGAGGTGCTTCATGATTCTCAGCCATCTCTCGTTGTTTTTCTTTTTCTTTCTTTTTGATTTTCCTGCAGGTTGCATCAATTTCAGGGACAAAGGCTTCGAGTGTTTTTCCTTTGGCTCGCGTGTTCATGCACCTGCACAGGAAACAGGAAGAATCAGTTCGGCATCGATCGACGTGGATTCACGTCGATCGTCGCAAAAGAGTGGTCGCGTTGATCGACGAAAGGTGTCCGTCGATCGACGCTGCAAAGTGATCGACATCGATCGACGCTATGTGGCGTCGATCGACGCGAGACGTAGACTCAAAAACTCACACACGCACACGTACAGAAAATTAAAACTCAATCCAGCAAATCCTAGAACGAACTAGTAACAAGATAAAATCTAACAATTCCCCGGCAACGGCGCCAATTTGATCACTGTTATTTCTAACAGATTAATTATAGAAACAGTGGCAAATAAATTTGTAAACCCTAAGGTTATCGATCCAGGGGAATTGTGTGGGGAAACTATCCTATATACTCCCTCCGTCCCGCTATATTAGGCACGGAGGGAATCGGCACAGGAACCAAGGAGCTATTTTAAGATGATGTTTAAAGTGTAATTAAGCAATAAAAAAACATTAAAAAAACACTAATGGAGGGCTATTTAAATTATAGGGGTATGTCACATCATGTTTAAACAAAAGCCTAATCAAGTTTTGGAGCCAAATTTCTGAAAATTGGGGCTGCAGATTACAAATTTCCCCCCCTAAACACTGCTATAAATACAGCCAATATTTACATCAAAAAGAAATCAAAAATCCAAAGAAACTCTGCAGCCATCAAGCAGCTTCAAAGATGGGGAAAAATGCAGACATAAGTGAGAGTAGAAGGGAAGAAATCCTGCTGTTCCTGCTGCAGAATTCGAAGGCCTCCAAACCAGTAAGAGGTGTTGTCAACCAAGCTGCATCAACCTTCCAAGTCAGCAGAACCACAGTTTCAAGAATCTGGAAAGCTGCACAAGAATCAAAAGAAAGAGGTGAAGGATTGCATTCCATAGGCAAAAGACATTTCAGAATTAGGAAGCTCACACATGAGGTAAACCATGAACAGATTGCTGCAGTAAATTTTTAGAAAATAGGTTCGATAAGAGCTCTAGCTGATAGCATTAGGGTTTCTAAATCTACTGTGGGAAGATGGGCTAAACAAAACCTGATCAGAGCACACACCAATGCAATAAGGGACTTTTGTAAAGGGTTTATGTGTTAAGGTAGCATATAGTGACTTTTGTAATGCAGTTGGGGTATTTGTAAAGCACATGGATTGTGTAAAGCTTTTGTGGTTTAATGCACTGATATGAAACAGATTTAAAGCTTATGGCATTTATTCATAACACACAACAATCTAAACAGTAAGAAGAAACCACTTCAAACATGGTTTCACACATTTCACTTAGTAAAGTGTGAACAAAAATGAGTGTGCAATGTTGAAATCATTTCAGGGCTACCCTATATTCCCACAGTAGACAGATCTTAACCAGCAACAGAGCTTAACCGAACCACAGATTCAAAAGCCACATAATCAAGAGCCACAGACTCAAGAGCCACAGAACCAGCAACAGAGATCAAACAAACCAGCAACAGAGCTTAACCAAACCACAGATTCAAAAGCCACATAATCAAGAGCCACAGACTCAAGAGCCACAGAACCAGCAACAGAGCTTAAACAAACCAGCAACAGAGCTTAACCAAACGACATATTCAAGAGCCACATTTTCAACAGCCAGCAAACCAGCAACAGATGACACACATCAATTCCCATATTCAAGAGCAACATATTGAAGAGAGTAAAAAAGAGAGAATTCACCCAATATTTGGGAAATAGATATCCCAAAATAGCCGAACAACCTCCATCCTCTTTTCAGTTGGAAAAACCAACTCCTGCGCCACCATCGCCAGCCAAGCCTTCTCGTGCTCCAGATCGAAGGAGAGCTCATCGCCCTCGTCACCGCTCAGCGCGACTCCTCCGTTCATCATCGATTCATCGCTGCCCAGCCACCAAGCCATCGAATCTGCGGCGGCAACAAACCCTTGTTCCTCAGAGCCAGCAACAACTGCGGATGAATCGAAAGGGTAGGGCTCGGCGACTGTTAGGGCCGCCTCAGATTTCAGATCGAAGGAGAGAATACCGGAGTCGTCGCCTGCAGAGGCGGCAACAACTCCGGCAGAGTCGCCAGAAAAGGGTTCGTCGCCAGAAAAGGGTTCGTCGCCTGCACGCACAGACGGAGGCGAAGGGGACGAAGATAACATCATCGCGGGTTGAGGGGAAGAAGAAGGTAACATCATCACGGTGGAAAGATTCGAGAAGGCGGCGGCGATGGTTTAGGGTTCGCGAGGGTGAAACGAACGGCCGATGGAAGGGGAGGCGACGGATTAGGGTTCGCAAAATTAGGGTTCGCGTGGGTCAAAGGGACGGCCGCGTGAAGGGGAGGCGGCGGATTAGGGTGTGGGAGGCGGCGGGACCGGCCGACGGTAGGGGAGGCGGCGGATTAGGGTTCGCGAGATGGAGATCGCGAGAGGGAGAGTGAGATGGGGAAGGGCAAATGCGGCGGACACAGGGTGTGAATGAGAGGGGTGGGTAGATTAGGGTTAAGGGGTATTCTAGTCAAATTGGAAAAATGTGGGGGTATTTTAGGTTTTTAGGGTTGTCTTAATCTTAATTAAATTGTGTTAACTTTTTGCCATTTTAGGTAATGTGCCTAATAAACGGGACGGACGAAAAAGGAAAGTGTGCCTAATATGGCGGGACGGAGGGAGTACTAGCTATGATCCTAAGATTCATTGTTTGAGGAATTCAAAATCAGGGTTTTAACTTCGAAAATAAAGATAACGATACTTGAAAATTAAAGGAGTTTTGAAAGCAAATTAAAGGAGCACAGATTCTAGGGAAGAACTCTTATTATGGATAACATGTAGGAGCCAATTAATTTAACAGGTGGAATACTGCAACAATGCTATATTTCCTTGTTTGGCAAATATAACCTAGATTACTAATTAGTGACTCATCTCCGCTCGGTCTCAAAGTACACCAAATTAGTCAATCTCATAAGCAAATCAGTTCAATTCCTACATCTAGTACATCTGTTTGGATAGTGTAGATCGTATCATGTATTCCTATTCCCACTATTAATATTCACCTCTCGGTCCTTCTATCAATAGCTAGACATCTAAATTAATCGTCACCTCTCGATCCTTGAATTAATCTAGAATTATAGAACAAACACAGGAATCATGAACCTAATTAATTAATCCTAACATGCATCCATAATATTATTCAAACCCTAGAACCCGCTAGGGTTTCTAGCCACTCATCGTAGATAGAAATCCAAAAGAAAACATATTAAATTGCATAAACATAAAAGAACTTACAAGAAAAATAAAGGGTTTCGTGTTTCCCAAGTCTCCAAACTCTCAAAACCAAATCGTAGAGCGAAGATATGATAAGGAATGCTCAAAAATCGAGTTTAGTAGGCTATTTATAGTGGTGGATGTGTATCCTATCAAATCTAGGGCTAAAGATATGAATAAATCCGAATTTCCTCAAATTTCCGCTCCAGCAGACATCTCGCATTGATCGTGGCTAATCACCGTCGATCGACGTGAGTTCCTGGATGGCGTCGATCGATGCCAGTTGGCATCTGTCGACGCAGCTTCTCGCCCCTTCTGCGCGGTCTCACGGTTTTGGCCATAACTTTATCTCCCGAACTCCGATTGACCCGATTCCAGTTGCGTTGGAGAGTTAACTCAAAGCAACATCCATTGCCATGTGCCAATAGCTCGAATTCCTCTTGTGGACGAAATCGTCACTGCTACTCTTACACATCACTGCTTCCGGAACGGATTTCTCGTGAATTTAGGCCTAAAACCAGCAAAAACACCAAAACGCGCATAATACCACCTAATATAGACTCATGCACATAATATATATATAAACTCAATAAAACTACATAAAATAGTAGAAAATAATATAGATAAGCGAATAAAATAATGAGCTTATCAGGCTACGATTGGACAATATAATCCATGAGTCTAACGTCTGGATTTATGTGTCTAACGGATAAAAATTTAAATTGCCGTAGGCTCTCCTCTCTATATAAAGACCTGCCCTCTCAACCTTAACAGTTTACCTGAACAAAATTCAAAATCTACTAGTCTGAAGAGACAAAGGGTATATTCAGATCATCTCTCCCACAAAAACTCTCTCAGAGTTTTCAGTGTTGCAAACACGAGACTTGAGTCTCCGACTCAAGTTACCCACCGTGCTATCTTCTCCTAGCACGAGCCCAAAGCTTTAAGCTAAGGCTCAGTTTGGAGAATATATCTTTCTGAGATATATTCATAGCAGTCGGTTTCCAAGTCTTGGATTCTGATTATCACGAGCGTATGTCGACCACCTGAGTTCTGGGAAGAACCTTTAAACATCCAACCATTCTGGGAAGAATTAGTAAACATCCACCTACCAGGAAGGAGGCTGCGGGGTGCGTCCCTACTTCAACCTGAAGACTAAGTCTGCAAAGAGTTCCTAGGCGAGTGCCACAGCTGACCGGAGGACTGAGGTGCCATAGACTATGTATAGATCGTAAAGAGGCTTGTATTCACTTAGTAAATTATCTAGACCTTGGGTCTGAAAAGTGGGTGTAGGATATTGAAATTCGAACCACTATAAATCTATGTGTGTTGTTGTACTGCTTTCCAAATACTTGCTCTGTTTTTCTTGTTTCACAAACTGACTACTTGAGCCTTCAATACTTGTCCAAGTATTGAAGAATATAAACTGTGAAACTGACTTAAGAAGGAACAGAATCTTAAGCTTAAACTGACTGCATACAAAACTGACTCTGCCCTGTTAAACGAACCAGTGCTTGTGCTTACATTTACTTCTGTTGCATACACAAAACCTTCCGCTGCACATATTGCGCTCTGATTTCGGGACCAACAAGTGGTATCACGCACCAAGGTACTTACCGACTACGGTTGTGTTGAGTCACTTAGGACCAGATCTCTATTTTCTACGCTTGGTTCAGTTTTTCTGCACTTGGTTTCTGTTTTGTGTGTTTTAAGCTTAGGTACATAGAGATGGCTCAGATCACGAAACTTCCAAAGTACTCATCAGAAGACTTTGAGATATGGAAGAAATGTTCATTGATCATGCTGAAGAATGTCCATCCAGAAATGACAGAGGTTCTATCTACCGGACCAATAAAGATCACTAAGGTGAATACTCAGCTCGGAGGAGTAGAAGGTCATGAGATAGTGGAGAAGCCTTATAAAGAATGGACAAACGACGACATAGTTCATTTTCAGCTGGATGCGGTGGCCATGGAGCTCATCTTACAATCTTTACCAGCGCCACTGGTTGTTGAAGCCTTAGAGCACAACGCCAAGAAGATGTGGGAATTTCTTGGCTCACTTAGTCAAGAAACAGCTCAGATGAAGCGAAATAAGCTTCAAAACTGTGTGGATAAGTATGAATCTTTTCAAATGCTTCATGGTGAAAATGTTAAATCAATGGAAGCAAGATTAAATGCTATTATCTGCGAGCTGAAAAACTTGGGGAGAACATATGAACTTGTTGATATCAATGCAAAAATTCTCTCCAAAATGCTCAAGGAGGATTGGTTCGTCAAAGCTACCAGCTTGAAAGAGAAATATCTCTCCCAGATGATTACCAAGGACGTGTTCGCCCAGCTTCGAGCCCATAAATGGGATATTTAAATAGCGAACAGAAATGAAGCAGTGCGAAGTGTCAGCACACATCCAGAAGGAGATGCTGCCTTTTTCGCAAAAAGGGAGTTCAAGAGAAGGCCTCAAAAGACTTATCAAGCTGACAGAACTTCTGGACAAACGTCCACATCTAAGTCAGCACCAACACTTTCCTACCAGAAAAAGGAGGAAGAGAGCTCAGTTGAAGAGCATGAAGAGCAAATGAGGAAGCTGACTGGACTTCTTGAGATAGCGAAATCAAAGAAGGAAGGTTCACAGTCAAGTGAACTGAAGTTCAGCGACTGACCTCCCAGAGGTTGCTTTGAATGCAACTCTCCAGATCACCTCAAGTATGAGTGTCCATTAGTTTCCAAGGAGGAAAAGGAGCGCTTGAAGATGGTGTTCGAAAAGAAAGCCTCCAGAGCAGTTGCTAAGGCCATGCTTACCAGAACTGAGGTGCCTGACATCCCAGATAATGATGATGGCTACTTTACATCAGACGATGAGGCGGCAGAAGAAGCCTTCCTGGTGCTGATGGCAAAGCTTGGAGAAGAGGAAGAAACTGAAACAGAGTCTAATACTCCGGTACACATTTCCAACTCAGTTTCTATTCCTATAGCATGCATGGAAGACAATTATGAATCCTATTGCTCAAATTTAGAGGATGTTACTCTTGAAACTTTGAATATAGAATTTGCTAAGTTTTACGAGTTAGAAAATGTCTTGGCATGTGAAAATGCTTCATTAAAACTGAAAGTTTCAAAACTGATTGAAGAGATCCAATGATCTAAGTCAGTAAGTGAAGACTTAGCTAAACTTAGAGAAGGGCATTATATGTTACTTAAATCATTTAAATATATGTCTGAAGAATGCGCATCTCATAAACTGAAAATTGCTAGTGATCAAAAACTTATCTGTTCACTCTACTCTAGTACTAGCGAAGTTTCAGAAGCTCTAAGTTTACAAAGACATTCCTCTGATAAGTTAGGTTTAAGCTTTATAGAGAATAACTTGAGCAATCAGACTTCTTCTTCCGAAACTAGGAATGCCTCGAATCATCACTTTAAGAAGAATTCCAGTTTAGAAGTCAAGCTGTTAGGTAAAGGAGTAGTCAGTATGGACAAAAACTCTCTTGAGGCTGATCAGGAAAGAAGGGAGCAGTCTGTTTCAAAACTAACTTCAACACCCATGCATAGAAAAGATTTGACTTTTAAGTCAAACAAACCTGAGATGAAGCTCATCATACCTACTAGGGGTGGAAATAGGTCAGGTCAGGCCAAACTTTAGCTTGGAAGGCCTGGGCCTGCAATTATTTTAATAGGCCTGAGTCTGGCCTATTATCTGTGATGGACTTCAGAATAGGCCTAAGCCTGACCTATATAGTAAAATAGGTCGGGCTTTCGGCCTTCTAAAAACCTATATGAACCTGTAAAATTCAAATTTTGATTTTTCAACCAAAATAAATAAATTGACAAAAATCTTACATCTACAAATATATACAAGACCAAATTTAACTTAAATGCTAACAAAATAAGTCATAGCAAATCATAATCAAAGTCCAAATCTAAATAATAAAAATTCAAAAAATATAAAAAAATACAACTAATTAATCCATCCGAGTTCAAAGTGATAAAATGACAAATCCTCAAATCTTAACAAATTACAAAAATCAAACTTCAGATCATTTCTTGTTCTTGTTCAAATTTCTAAAAAAAAAACATATAGATTAGACATAATCATAAAACTTAGTATAAAATATTTAAATAACAACTAAAATATTACTTTTTTTTCTTCAAACAATAATTATTGTCAAGTCAACCTCACTCTTCTTCCAAATCACCCTTGCTCTTGAACAAATTTCTTGGAAAGAAATATAGATTAGACACAATTTAGAATCTTACTTAGAGCACATGATATTTAAATTTAATAAATTTTCATTTTCTTCTGGTTTATCTTTGTTCACGGATTCGAAGTAAAATAATCATTTATCACCAATAATGCATTTCGTTCTTATTCGGACTTAAGATTGGGAAAACATATTTAGATTAGTTTAACAAAAAAAACCAACAACACCAATACATAAAATAAAACTAAAAGCCGCAGATCCCATCAGAATCTCACACTCTTCACCACAAGAGTTGTTGTGGTCAATAACTATAACCATTAAAAAGCTATCAATATTGTTGTTTTTCATGTTTATTTAAATCTAAATATTAAACAGACAAACAAGTCATCACGTTTGTTCAATGTAGTAACAGATATAGAGAATCAACTTAACAAATGGCAAATCATGGAGTAAGATATAGACTCCAAACAATGAAAATGGGAGTGGAATCGCTAACCTCAATTTGAAGCCTCAAAATCACTCTGGATTGAAATGCAACACCACCTAAGCTAACAACATAAGTAATCGAATGAACTAGAAATACAAAAAAAAAAAAAAATAAATTGGGACTTCGGCTTCTGGGAAGTGACTTACAGATGGGGCGGTGCAAGGCCTTTCACGGGTGGCGGCACAATGGATTTCAAGGGCGATAGGGGAGGGGGTTGTCGGCAGCAGGGGATATCGGCAGGGAGGAGGGAAGCTGGCAGAGTTCAAAGTTAACACGGGAGGGAAAGGAACGAGGAGCTGCGCTGGAAGAATAAGTACTCCCTCCATTCCAGTCTATTGGGCACTCTTTCCGTTTTCGTCCGTCCCAGTCTATTGGACCACTTTTCTAAAATAGCAAAATTTTCACACTCATCAATAAAATATCAATTCCACTATACTCACAATCCTTAATTCTCGTGCCCGATCAAAGGTGCTCAATAGACCGGGATGGGGTAGTAATAGTGTTTAGAATTAGATGTTTTAAATAATAGTAGTATTATATTTTGAGTTTTAAATATTAAATAAATAAATATATATATATATATAATAAAATAATATTAAACAAGCCGGCCTGTTAAATTTATAAGGTTCATTATGCTGCCTTGGCCCAGCCTTAATAAATAAATAGGCTTCTTAACAAGCTCAAACCTGGCCTAATTATTAAATAGGCCGAGCCAGGCCAGGCTAGGCCCAAAACAGGCTAGGCCTAAGGCCCCTGTCGGGCGGCCCGGCCTATTTCCACCCTTAATACCTAGGAAGCGGAGTAAGCGACATGCTCATAACTGTAGAAAACCCACTTCGACAGCTAAAACTGAACTTTACATAAAGCCAGTTTCATTTCTGGACTCTAGGAACCCAAGGTTCTCAACTCATGAGACCAGAACTTATCCGTATAGAAAAAACATCTATACGAGGTCTCAGTCCAACCTTCATTCTAGCTTTAGGACTAGAGAGACTAAATACTCCGGACCAAGTTTCCGAGAACCTAACGATACTCAGTTTCAGGGCTCACCTTCTCTTACCTAGCATGCACAGAAATAGATTGAATCATTTGAAAAGTAAGAAATTGGTAGAGGAATGTGCAACACATAGATATAAGGTGAAGCAAGTATGGATTCCTAAAGTATGGATCCATAACACTAACCCTGCAGGACTCGCCGAAACACGGGTACCTTTTGTCTAACCTGATGTGTTATGCAGGTACAAAGTCACCAAGGTTAATCTAAAAAGAATAAAAGAGCATGGATCTTGGACAGTGGATGTTCACCTCACATGACCGGTGACAGTAATCTTCTCTCAAAACTGAAAATGACAAGAGGACCACTTGTCAGTTTTGGAGATGAGTCAAAAGGCAGAGTAATCGACAAAGGATGCTTGAAGAGCAATGGAATTATCATCAATGATGTATCCTTGGTCCCCAACCTCAACTACAATCTGCTGAGTGTGAGTCAGCTTATCCAGTCTGGATATGAGGTGATTTTTGCCGAAGGAGAGTGTTGGATCAATGACAAAGACTCCAAAGTGACTGTGCTGAAAGGTGTAAAGAAAAGAAGTCTCTACTATGTAGATTGGGAGAGCGGAAAGCCAGACACATGTCCTGTTGCAACAAGCTCATTCCAAGAAAGAGTCAACTGGCTATGGCATAAGAGGCTCAGCCACCTAAATTTCCAGTCAATCAGACATCTTGCCAAACACAAACTTGTGGAAGGCCTACCACAAGTCAGTTTCAAGAAGGAAGAAGGTGTCTGCCAAGCATGCAAGATGGGAAAGCAAACTAAAGCTTCATTCAAGAATCAAACCATCACAGCAAGCACAGACAGGATCCTTGAACTTCTTCATATGGATCTGTTTAGACCAGTCAAGCCGCCTACCATTGGAGAAAAAAGGTTCACTCTAGTTGTAGTAGATGACTAATCCAGATACACTTGGAAACTTGGATATGTGCGAGAAGTTTGCCAAACTGATGCAAAGCAACTTTCAGATGATCATGATGGGCAAACTGACCTACTTTTCGGGTCACCAAGTTATTCAGTCCGAAGGAGGAATCTTCATCAATCAGAAGAAATATACCAAGGACTTGATTAGCAAGTTTTGTCCTGAAAACACCAAGCCCTTGAGGATTCCAATGAGCCCAAGTGCTCAAATCAATCTCGATGAAGAATGCGAGACAGTCAACCCAACGACATACAGAGGCATTATTGGGTCACTCCTGTACCTAACTGCCAGCAGGCCTGACATCTCCTACTCAGTTGGGGTTTGTGCGAAGTTTCAAGTCAATCCGAAGAAGTCGCACATGGGGGCTGCCAGAAGAATAGTCAAATACTTGAAATGAACTGAGTTCTTAGGTATCTGGTACCCAAAATCTGACGAACTGACTCTCAATGCTTATTCAGATTCAGATTTTGGAGGATGCAGAATTGACAGGAAGAGCTCAAGTGGAACATGTCAGTTCCTAGGTCATAAGCTTGTAAGTTAGTTCAGTAAGAAACAACACTCAGTTGCCACGTCTACAACTGAAGCTGAGTATGTTGTTGCTGCAAGCTGTTGTGCTCAAGTGATTTGGATCAAGCAACAACTTCTTAACTATGATGTAGAAACTGAGTGTGTGCCAATCTATTGTTATAACAGTAGTGCTATGTGTATCACAAAGAAACCAGTTCATCACTTCCAAACAAAGCACATCAACATGAGGCACCACTTCATCAGAGATCATGTCGAAAAGAAAGATGTTTCAGTAGAGTATATCCGAACTAAAGATCAACTAGCTGACATCTTCACCAAACCACTCCCAGAGACCAGATTTAAGGAGCTCTGCATAAAACTGGGTCTAATGGAAGTTGATGAAGTCCTTATTGGAGAAGAGTAATGGTAAAACTGAGTCCAAGCTCTCAGTTTTCTAAACTCGATGCTCCACTCAGTCTGCTAAGGGGACTCATCAAAGCATCCGAAGAGCAGAAACTTACCTTCATTCAAACTGACTAATGAAGAGGCACTCAGTTTCTTGTTCATACTTAGAAGATCTCAAAAGACGGGTGCGGAATTAAACTGAGTACCAACTCTCAGTTTAGAAACTGGCTTTCAAGTAAGTTCATGGAATTTTGAAAGGCGGGATTTGAAATTCCAAAGGCGATCGTTGCGGTTACATCACCATTAATGTATATCTTGCATCGATGAACCAGATTTCGATAGGTGGAAAATGTTCTTTACCACGTCGCTCCACTCAAATCTGAATTGCACATCGCGAGGCTATGAATCTCAATCATCGTCGGATATCCAGAAACCGAAAGGTCACAAGGTATGCCTACCTTATTTAAAATGACCTTTCTCTCTGCTATAAATAGGGTTCTTTATTTTTTTTTCCTTGTGTGTGCAAAATCTTCCGAAAAGAAACCATAAGAAACAAAAAAAAATTCCAACATCTACATTGTCGAACCCTTCCTTCCAAGTTCCTACTTCGTCTTCACCAAAACTTTCCTCCGTTTTGGGAAAATGGTGTTAGAATCCAAACCTCCAGACATAAACTCACCACCCTTTTTGGGTGCGGTCAAAGAGGAGGAAAAGAAGTATGGAAGGTGCAGAAGACATCACAAAATACAACGTGAGTGAGCCTTTTAGAAAAGGGGAAAATTGTTAGGATTCTTGTTAGAGAAATCCTTTATTTTCATGTTTCGGTGGGTCAAAGAATGTAAGCCATCTTAGTCAGTTTTTCCAGTTTCTAGAATTCTAAATTGTAATCCTTGTTTATGATTGATCAAGTTGTAATATAACTTAGACTGAAGATCGAGCAATGGAGAATGCTCTAGAACTGACTATCATCACGCCTAGCCTTAACCAAAAACTGAGTTGGAGCACTCAACTTTAGGTCTAACCATATTGACTAGGAGAAGTCAGTATGAGGGCTTTCCCGAACTGACTAAGGAGAAGTCAATTTAAGGGATTACCATATTGATCCGGGGAAATCAGTATGAGGATTTACCATACTAACCGTGGGAAGTCAGTATCAGGGCTTAGTTGTACTGACTCTTAGAAGTCAGTATAAGAAGCCTCAGTCAGACTCAGACATTTGTAAAAGGCCTAAGTCAGTACGAGGTTATCCAAACTGTGTTCCTTGGGTTGTAAAGGAGTCTGACATAATGTTAGTGTATCGTACACTGACAATGAGCAGAGCAGAAAGGAGACCTAACGTCTGGATTTATGTGTCTAATGGATAGAAATTCAAATTGCCATAGGGTCTCCTCTCTATATAAAGACCTGCCCTCTCAACCTTAACAGGTTACTGAACAGAATTCAAAATCTACTAGTCTAAAGAGACAAAGGGTATATTCAAGTCATCTCTCCCACAAAAACTCTCTCGGAGTTTTTCGTGTTGAAAACATGAGACTTGAGTCTCCAACTCAAATTACCCACCATGATATCTTCTCCTAGCACGAGGCCAAAGCTTTAAGCTCAGACTCAGTTTGGTGAATATATCTTTTTGAGATATATTCATAGCAGTCAGTTTCCTAGTCTGGGATTTTGATTATCATGGGCGTATGCCGACCACCTGAGTTTTGGGAAGAACCTTTAAACATCCAACCATTCGGGGAAGAATTAGTAAACATCCACCTACCAGGGGAGGAGGCTGCGGGGTGCGTCCCCACTTCAACCTGAAGACTGAGTCTGCAAGGAGTTCCTAGGCGAGTGCCACAGCTGACTGGAGGACGGAGGTGCCACAGACTATGTATAGATCGTAAGGAGGCTTGTATTCACTTAGTAAATTATCCAGACGTTGGGTCTGAAGTGTGGATGTAGGATATTGAAATCTGAACCACTATAAATCTTTGTGTGTTGCTTTACTGCTTTCCATATACTTTCTCTATTTTTCTTGTTTCACAAACTGACTACTTGAGCCTTCAATACTTGTCCAAGGATTGAAGAATATAAATTGTGAAACTGACTTAAGAAGGAACAGAGACTTAAGCTTAAACTGACTGCACACAAAACTGACTTTGCCCTGTCAAACGAACCAGTGTTTGTGCTTACATTTACTTTCGTTGCATACACAAAACCTTCCACTGCATATATTGCACTCTGATTATGGGACCATCAAATGGTATCACGCGCCAACAGGTTTGAGTATTTGTACTGAGAAGCTTCAATTACAAAGGGTTTTCGTTTAATTTTAGAACTAAGTGCTTCTCCATGTGTGGCTAACGTCTAGCCGTTATGGTAAAACATCTATTTATACGATTTAATTTTCATCTATTTAGTATTCTGCAAGCGAGGAAAGGTATTCGTTTTATATTTGCTATGTTTTCAGTTTCTATATACGATGTATCAATCCTATAACATCTGTCTTTGTCGAATACAACACCGAACTGGTTATCTGGTTGGATGTCTTTGGAAATTGCAAAATTGGTGTCTGGTTTCCATTTTTTTATGAGTATCATAGGATTGCTGTTGATAAAGCTAGAATTACAGACCACAGATTTTTAGAGTTGTTCGATATATCCAGAATAAGGCAGTTGGAATCCTCGACTCGATATCTATGAAGAAGATTTTTTAGCTATAGGAGAGATCGGTACACTTCTTTTATTCATCCACTCTCTTCCAAGGATAAACAATTCTTGACGAGAAAATTACTATTTATGTTCCTTAATCATTGCTATTTGATTGAATTCGTGGATTTCATTCTTACATTCTTGGCCATATTTTTTCAGCTGTGCTTCAATGAGTAGAAAATTTTGTTATTGTGAATCTTTTTGTCTCATCTATAATAAAACAACTAGCTACCATAGATGATTTTTAATATCCCAGAGATTTAAGCAGACATTCCATACCCTATTCATTAGTAAAATACGAGTTGTGTAAGTGGAGATGAATATAAACAATATATAATTGAAAAAACTTTTTGGGTCTTTCTTAATCTTTCAAAAAAAAAAAAAGGAAAAGGTTCCTAATGTTATGGATTTCTACTGGTGCCTTAGCCTTTTTATGTTCATTGAAGTTACATGAAATAATGATGTCTTTATTGCATACACTATAGGAGGTTTCCTGAAATGGCCTCATTCATGAGTTGGTTCTGTAAGTGAGAACCTGGAAATTGGTAATCTGATTCATATATATGGATAGTCTCCATGGTATATTTTGAAGATGAATCCTAAGAAAAAAAATAGAAGAATCTCTCTCTCTCTGTGTGTGTTTTTTTTTTTTTTAAAAAGAAAAGACTCCTAATGTTATGGATTTTTGTTGGTGCCTTAGCATTTTTATTTTCATTAATCGTACTTGCACGTGGACTGGTGATTGTTATCATGTTTATAGTTTTCCATTCAATGTTAAATTGCTTCCTGTGGATATATTTACTTGTTCATTGACAAAGTTGATCTTATCCATAATGTCTGTTGTCTTAATATAAACAACTTACACTTTTCATTTTCATTATATCAGGGAAGAGTGTGATAGGCTTGTAAAACTTCTGTGGATTATGTATCTTCAATAGTGGTTTTTGGAGGTGTCCAACCATCCAAAACAGCAGTCCACGTTTGCTCATCTATAGACTTGATGCACATGCTCATTCAAGACTTCCATAGAGTAGTTATTACAATCACTCTCCAGAATGGGCAGACGACAAACAGGGCTTGAGAAATACATAATAGTAAACTGCACTCAGGAACAAACAATTTAGTCCATCATAAATTAGGCCCTAGTACCAATTGAAAGAATTTAGTGCCCGACTTTACTATTAGCATCATGGTGTTGAAGAGCTCAACACTGCAGAATTCAGTATGCCTGACTAACAGAGTAATGTTAAACAAAATGTTAGAGTTAGACAAAGTTTAACGCATTCAAAGTTTAACATGCAGCGGAAAAGTTAAACAGACACAAAGAATTATTTTTCACGAGTTTAGAGATTCTAAACCCGCGATAGCCTTATGGCCAAAAATAGATTTCACTATGGTAATGAAGTTTACACAGCAAAATCGAAATAATAAATATCCAAGTCCCTTCTCGGTTCACTCCCTCGAAGAAACTTGAATTTACATAGAAGTAGAGACTACAACTATGAAAAGTAATACTTACTAACACACGATTCAACCCTAAAAACTCCTCTACCATTAGATTCACTCTCCGGAGGTAGGATCCTTCTTCAGCTTGAATATCTTCGTGATTTGAAAGCACAGGGAAAGTTTGTTGAAAGCCAGAACGTCTTGTAGAATAATCTCAAGATGAATAATGTAAGTCGTCCAGTTTCTCTTCGCACCCCAGCACCCTTTTATAGGTTTAGATGAGTGTGGCCTCGTGTTTGATATGCATCTTTGCATAAATATCTCAACTGCAAATACTAGAGGAAGATATGTGAAAGATTTGAATCTATCCCTAAAAATTAGGAACTTCAATATACATCCCTAGAAACTAGGAAGTATATCTATTCGAATATATTTATAAATAAATCAAATATATTTGTTCCCAAATCTTTATAAAATACATATCTATCCTAGAATGAACTGAATTCATGGAAATATAGTAATACGAAAATAAGGAATGATAAGATTAACTCTGCAAAGTCTAACACAAGCACGTTAGACATAGGTGTTAAACTTAGCTTCGACTTTAACACCTAGACTTGTTAAACATTACATCTTCAAGAACAACTCTATTTTTCTAGTCTTAGGAATCCAATCTAATAGATTCCTAAGTAACTTGGTCTTTGTCTCTCAGTTATGCAGATTTGCAGAATCTACTGTAGTCAAGTTGGCTGCTTAAAAGTTTAAGACTGATACATTCTCTTTATCTCTTTGAATGTTTGGTTTCGCCAGTTTCCTCTTCCATGCTTCAGAAATTCAGTTTCTGATCTTTGCTGCTAACTTGTCAATTCTCAGGTGCTTCAGCATTTGTCGTCGTCGTTGGATTAAGTGCCCTAAAATTGTGAGATATCAACTCCTATTACCACCCTATAAAAGACACTACAAGTTTTTTAACTAAATTCACATGTAGAGACTTGTCAGTCCTATAAATTTTAACTGACAACTAGTTGGTTTCAAAACATAATTAAAAATAATAATAATTACAACGTAATTTCTAACACGAGATTTATGTTAAATAGAAATTAATCTACATAATTCATTTAAAAATAGAAAGTATCCTATTTTTATTTTTATTTTATTTATTTATTTGCTTTTTTTGAGGAATCAATGATCCAAATCAAATTTTATTTTTAATGGTTTGCTATGTTTTCTTTATAAGATAATTCTATGAGTGATTTTATTCATACCCTATTAATTTTTCAATTTTTCATTGTTAAAAGAAATTATGTTATTAAAAAAGTTGTGTTCATGTATAGACTGTTTAACACAGTGATTCTATTTATTCTATTTCCTCAAGTTAACTTTTGTGGTGCCTTCATCTTCTTTCTTATCAAATAACTCATGAATTCTAGATAAGTTAATTAGTTTTAGAAAATCATTTTTTTAAATGTTTTTCATTTGTATTTATTCTTTCATCATTGTATTTAAAAGATGATTTAACTACTCATGTTACTGAAATTTGTTATGAAATTGTTGGGAATTTAAATTCGAAATTCCCTCACCTTTTTTATATTTTGATGTGTCAAACATGTATAGAAACCACCCTTAGTAAGTATCTTTAGATTAACTTAGATGGTAAACTGAGAACCACTTCAGCTTGAAGCTTACCACTCTGATGAACTGGTAGATATCACTAGCTTGGATCATCACCAGTTTAACAAGTCAAGTTTCATCTCACGAGTAGAGACAAAGAAAACAAGTAAGAGGAATCGCAAAGAGTCTGACTTAAGGAATATGAGATTCCTTAAAGTCTGAAATTCAAATATCTAGTTTAAGATTCCTCAAACTGGCTAGCCGTTCTGATACGCAGCAGGATGTCGACACCATGTGTCATGAAAGGACGGAGCAAGTGCAGCAGAGTAGAAAAGGCAACCTGTCTCCATCAGATTAGAGACCCAACGGATAGATCAAAATCCGGATGGTCTCTAAATGGCTACATCTTCAAACCTTCCCTTGCTTCGTCTATAAATAGTCGAAGCAATCTCAAATATTAGGTTATGAATTTTTAGAAGAAACGAAGGTATCAAGCACATAAACGAAATGAACTCCATACAAGCAATAACCTCAACCTTCAAATTCACTCGTTTTTAAAGATCAATTAGCCTTACTCAAGCGAATCTCCGAACAGAGACTCGTAGAGTTTAATACCCCTGTTCGAGGCTATTTGTAATAGCTTACCATGATCCAATCTCTGGACACGAGACTCACAGCTTCTCAGCTTGAATTTTTGTTTTGGTGCTCTTTCTCTCTAAGTAAGACCACAACAGTTGCAGCTATCTCCAAGTTGTAACTATCACGGGCTTCTTGCCGCAAGTTCGAAGAGTTCCAGGAAGAACTTAAAAGCTCCCAACTTCCGGAGAAGGAAGCTGCGTAGTGTGCACACACTCCCTATCCGAGTGCCGAAGGATGACAAGACCCTGAGCGTGTAAGCAAGTGGACTGGTGGGCACAAGCATTCACCAGCTTGGGATATATCGTGAGGACAGATTGTAATCCTGAGGCTAGTATTCTGGGCTACTGCTTGAAGAGTGGACGCAGGACAGTTATCCGAACATCTATAAACTTTTGTGTTCATTACTGCTTTATTTATTTCTATAAGAATTTAAAACCCAACATTATCTCGTGTTGGAGTATATCTGAACTTTAAATTAATCGGGCTCGCTAACTATTAAACTTTTTAAAAAACCAAACTCGTTGCGAACCATCAGTTTGAATTTTCAAAAACTTGTTCTTAATCTTCCGTTGAATATATTCGACTAACTCTAATTTCGGGATCAACAAAAAAATATATAGTAAATTTTTAAAAAATAATTTTGAAACTCAACCTAATTTTATTAAAAAACATAAATAATTTGGGAGAAGTGGAAGAACAATTGGAAAATAAAAGAAAATCACTAAGAGAAGAAAAAAAAAAGTTTTGAACTGAATTTATTGTTCTATTATTATTTATAAATAATGTAAAGGACGGTATTTGTTATTTGGGGCTTCAAGATTTTATTTTATTTTTTTGGTTTATTAGAATTGGTATTTGGGTTATAGGGACAAATATGTTCATTTAAAAATTTGAATTTTAATTATTTCTGAAGTTATAATAAGAAAATTGGAGGTTATAAATAGAATTATCATTCTTGATATGATATGCTTAATACATATTGTATATAATTAAAAATAATAATAATATATATAACATGCTTAGAAAAATTATATCTACTTTTGATCGTTAATATTTTTATTCAACTATTAAATCTTTAATATAATTAATTTTAAATTTATACTTTTTAATGTTTAGTATAGCTTTTGTTTTTAATCATAAATCTCAACTCTATATAATATTACGGATATCTACGTAAATAATTTTGAATTGGAAACCTTATTTAGCGTTTTCTTCTAAAATAATTAATAAGCTGACGAGATCAATCGAAGCGCCAAACACCACCGTTTTCTCTCTCTAATCTTCGACTGTCGTTCCGGGTCTATCCGAATCTCATTTTCCCGGAATTATTTCTCAAGCTAATCACCCATCCTTCGCTAAATGGGGTCTAGATCAGGTCACTCTTTTTTTCTTGTTTTTAAAGATTTCATTTTTACGCCTTGTATGTTATTTTAATCGATCCAAGGATAATTTGTTGCTGCGATCATGATTAGATTTTCCTATCAATTCCGTAGGCTCTGAAAGAAATTTAACGAACTGGGGTTTTGATAGGGGTGACATAGAATTGGGTATTTGGAGTTGGCTGTGGGTGTTTGTTTTCGATTGAAAAGGGTTCCTGAGTTGGATGTTTGATTTTAATTGGTGAATTTTGTGGTAAATATGAGGTTTGGACTTGTAATATTCTTGAAAATGTAATGCGTGCGTATACGTCTAAAGAGAGCTAGATTTCCATGTTTTTCGTCTCTGTACAATTCATCTGATAAACATGAGCTGTTGATGAAGTGTAGTGATGAAGGATTTATATTGCAGTTTTTTTGGGGGGTTTGTGTTGCAGGGGGCTCTTTGAGTTTTCTGTCATAAGAGTAGCTATTGGATCATATGAGGTGGTTGCTCAGTTCATTGGGTGATTCAAATGTGCAATTCCTGGTGCGTTTTCTTGAATTATACGTATAGTGTTTCGAGTTTTTGCTGTCTATTAGCATTATTTATCTGCAGGAGTTATGAATTATGTGTTGTCTATCTGGATTCTTTTTGGGCAGGTGTTTTTTGGTGTTGTAAAATCTCATTTATCACATTGGAGTTCTGGTAATATAGTAGGAATCTACTATGGCTGAGGGAGGCGTAGAACTTGAACTTAAGTTCAGGATTTTTGATGGCACAGATATAGGTCATGGATCCTATTCGTCATCTGTCACTGTTGCAACTCTTAAGCAAAGGCTTCTCTCCCAGTGGCCTCATGGTTGTGATTCTGCCCCCCCACCTTTTTTTTTATTTATTTGTAGGTGGATCATTTCTTCTATGTTGATATATAAGGACTTTTTGCCTCTTGAAATGTGCTTGTGCCTCAAGCCATCTAACTCATCGATGGTTATGCCTTGTTTTCCCTCTTATCTTAAAAAGCTGCCACAATCATTTGATTCTTTTGTCTTAGTTAAGCCAATTCCTTTGTCTAGCTTTGTTGTGTGGATGCCTGAAGCATAATTTACTTTAAATTTTTTGATAAGATTTTGGGAAACACAAGAGATGCTGGGATCTATATCAAACTGTTATGTAATGAGATTTTTATACTTATATAAAGGTATTGCAGAGGCCTTTTCATCTAAGGTTTTTATATTCATTGACAGATAAATCATTAATCCCAAAGTCGGTGAACGATATGAAATTAATCCATGCTGGGAAAGTTTTGGAGAATGGAAAAACGCTTGCTGAATGTACAGTGCAGACCGGTGACCTTCCTGTTGGTGTCATTACTATGCATGTGGTACTACAGCCAGCTGCTGTCAAGAAAAAGACAGGTTCGTTGTGCTGCAATTTTACCCTTTGACAACCGGACAGTTGATTTCATTTGCATTATCAATATCTTTCGGGAGCAGTTATACAGTCAATTTCTGTGCAGTTGATGAATTAGCTTCATCATGTTTATGAGCTTAAGCTTTGTTATCTTGTTTTGCTATAGCATATAGATTGAATGAATGCAATTTACAATAGTGTTGTAATTTCCTGAATGCAGATAAGAAGCTGTCAGAGAAACAAAAACAGGGCTCGTGTTCTTGCGCCATTCTTTAGAGCCGGTGAGTCCATCTTCTCGTAGCATCAACAGTGAAGGAGAAACAAAATGGACATGTCTTTCTATAATCTGCAACACTGACTTCATACATGTAATCAATTTCTTCTCTTGGCTATAAATTCAGATCAATAAATAAATTCAAATCACAAACCTTCAAACTTATGAGAAGGTCTCAGGTTAGGCACGCCTAAACAGTTTAGGCGGGTTTTATCCATTAACCCAAGTCAAACCCATCTAATATACTCTAATTGGGAATTAATAAATCCTATTTGGAATGAGTGAACCCATTGGGTATGGATAAAATTCGCCTAAACCGTTTAGGCGTGCCTAACGCAAGTTTTTGCCCAAACTTATTTCATTTTTTCCTAGTTTTTTCTTGCCAAGCATACTATTCATTGTTCAACTCTGCTTCATTTTTCAGACCTATAAAAATTGGGAAGGTCTCAGTTAGGCACGTCTAAATGGTTTAGGCGAGTTTTATTCATTAACCAAGTCAAACTCATCTAATATATCCTAATTGAGGATTAATAAACTCTATTTGGGATGGGGGAATTCATTTGGGTATGAATAAAACCCGCTTAAACCATTTAGACTTGTCTAACGTAAGTTTTTGCCTTAAAAATTAAGCCCTATTCAATTCTGAGTCAATTTGGACTAAATAACTCTATACCCTACATTTTTACGGGTCAATAAATTTGCAGACTATTTTTTATTTTTAATATGAAGCATTTTATGTTATTAAATATTTTTCTTTTTTTTAAATTTCTAAACGATAAGAAAAAACTTGACATTTTTTTTTACAAAAATAAATCAAAATTCATATAAGATTTCGTATTTTCATCAATTTAAATATGAAAGATATATTATTATTTTTTATTTCGTCAATATTTTAACTCTTATGATTAAATAATTTTAAGAATTTAATTATTTATTAAAAACTATTATATAGAATGCAATTATATAACTTGAAACATAATTACAAAATAAGGTCTAAAATATTAGAAACAAATTTTGGTAACATAATTAAAATGACAAATATTAATCAAATAAATAAATAATGTTAATAGGGTCCACCAATCAGATTTCAATCTCAATTATTCGGATGAATAATTTATTTTTTGACTTGATTTAATAGGACTAACTTGCAGATTTCAAGAAAAACTGACAGTTATTTTTTTGTGTTTTAGAGTAAAATATTGTCATGTGAATTTGCATCCTACTGACATACATGGGAAAGAGCAAATTTGGGTAAAGAAAGCAATGAAAATTTTAAGGCAAACAAATGTGTGCTGATAAGCCATGGCCACAAACTAGAAAGAGGAACAGGTAAGCTTTTTCCCCAGTGGTGGAGTGTTTTTCTATGTCTGGAGTGAGTTTGGTACAATTTATTTATTTACTGGAAACACGATAATGAATAAAATTGACTTGCAATCTATTTATTTACTTTAAATAGTACTAAATTCACCAAAAAATCTCCCACCGAAAATTTATGTTCAATTTATTTCACTCTTTTTTTTTTACCGGTAGTTTTTTTTTTCTTCATCAATCCTCAAATCTTTGTTGTAGATATTTTTTTTATATAATTAATCTTTTATATTGAAAGATTTAAAATTGAAATATTTTATTTATTGAATTATAATTTATTTAATATATATTTTGTATCTCATTCTTTTTTATAATACAAAGATTTTATGCAGAAAACATATTATTATCTATAATAATAATATAATATTATTATCACAAATAATATACTATTATAAGAATTAAATAAAATTTATAACAAGATTATTTCATTATTAAATATTTAAAAATGATAATCGCCCATTACTTTACAATTCCAACCAATTTTAGTAAAAATAAATAATGTAATTATCTATGCACCTAATCATTCATTATTTCACAACTACATCCATAATTTACTATCATAAATATAAAATTTATAGAATAATTATTTCATTCACGAATATTTTAAAATTAAAATGCAAATGCTTTATAATACCTCTAATTAAAAGTAGATAATTTAGAATATATGTATATGTATAACTTGCAAATGTTTTAACTTTTGTAAAAATTACTTATTTTTAAATATTTTCAGCTAAAAATGATATTTCAATAAAACTTGCATATCCAAGAGTGGTATTTAACTTTCAACGTTTGGCAGATTTCGCAAATGATTTCCTATGTAATGACAATTAATAATGTTGGGTATCAGGCCTACTCCTCCGATTGTCCGACTCAGTTTCTCGCCGGATCCCGACCAGACTCTGACTGAGCCTGGGTTCCACGCCAGGGTCTGAAACCCCTGTTCTTGAAGCTTTGGCACTCCTCCTTGTTCTTCAAGCCTCCGGTGTGCGTCCGCAGGTGCCAGTCACCTTGCTTTCCAACCGACCACTAAGGGGAAATTATGGGTGACGGCTTCTCAGGCTACTCACAGACTCACCAGATCTCTCATCGGAAACCATTTCAGGCCACTTAGGGTTTGGAAAAAGGTAGAGAGAAGACAGAGCGAAGAGAGAGAGAGAAGAACGGCTTGCGGCGCAAAAGGGTTTTGGGTTTGTATCGCATCTCAATGCAAACCGGATCAGAGAGAATATATATAAGCGGATCGGGTCAAAAATAACCGCTCCAAACAAACTCCGATCCAAAACCCGGACCAGTAACCAATCCATAAACCGGACCTTACTAAAGATGGGCTCGGAAAAAGGAATGGGCTGGAATAAACCCAATAAGGCCAATACAACTCACAATCTCCACCTTGTTGGCCGTGGTTGCAAGGATAATGCCACTTATTTAGGTTATCATCATAGCCAAGTTGCCTAGCAATTCATGTACTAGGACTTGCAAGGGCAAGGTAAAAGGCACACCACAGAACACACACTGTATTAGTACCTGCATAAGCCCAAAGAAACCAAGTTTAGCAGTTTTAAAAACAAATATTAAACAAACAAGGTATCTGCAAATATAAACGATAAAAACACATAGTATTCAAAAACAATTAACAGTTAGTTAAACACTAAGTAAAAATAAAAAGAACAGATTGCAATTTATCCATTGTCAAAGTTAAGTATGTTTTGACATGATATGAATTTCTCTAAAGGCAAACACTTAGTTCCCATATCTGCAGGATTAAATTCAGATGCAATCTTCTTTAATGAAACAATTCCCTTTTCAACTATATCTCTAATGAAATGAAACCTAACATCAATATGTTTGGTTCTATCATGAAAAATAGGATTCTTGCATAGTTGAATAGCAGATTGAGAGTCTGAAAACAGGGTAGGTTTATCACTTAGAACTTTTATTTCAGACAGAAGACCCTTAAGCCAAATGGCCTCCTTAAATGCATCAGTTATTGCTATGTATTCAGATTCAGTAGTAGATAATGCTACAATTGGTTGAAGCTGTGACTTCCAACTCACACAAGAACCACACAGGGTAAAGATATATGAAGTAGTAGATTTCCTATTATCCCTATCATTAGCATAATTTGAATCCACATAGCCAATTAGTTTCACACCATCAGGACACTTAGAGAATTTTAAACCAGTGTGATGTGTGTGATTTAGATATCTCATTAGCCATTTAAGAGCTTCTCAATGGGGCTTACCAGGATTTGACATGTATCTGCTCAGTAAGCTTACACAATATGCTATGTCTGGTCTTGTACTTACCATAAGATACATCACAGATCCTATAGCATTTGTATAAGGAATTGGTTTCATTTCATTAATTTCAGAATCAGTTTTGGGGGACTGATCCTTATTTAAAAGAAAATGCGAAGCTAATGGAACATTAACAGGTTTTGCATTTGACATAGAGAACTTAGACAAAATCTTAACAACATATGCATATTGATTCAAGATAAGTTCAGAATTTTTCCTATTTCTAACAATATCCATGCCTAGTATTCTTCTAGCATTTCCTAGGTCTTTCATTTTAAAATGCTTAGCTAAATGCTCCTGAACTAGCTTCACAGATTTCATGCAGGGACTGACAATGAGCATGTCATCTACATATAACAGCAAGAAAGTAGGCACGTTTTGATCAAGTTTGAAATATAGACAATGATCATGTACACTTCTTTCAAACTTAAGAGACTTTATTACAGTATCAAACTTGATATTCCATTGTCTAGGAGATTGCTTAAGTCCATATAGAGCTTTCTTAAGAAGGCAAACATGATTAGGATAATCTTTGTCACAGAATCCTTCAGGTTGGTTCATAAAAATATCTACATCCAAATCACCATACAAGAAGGCAGTTGTAACATCCATTTGCACAAGTTCCCAATTAAAATGAGCAACTAGAGCAAGCATGATCCTAACAGTGGTAAACTTGACTACAGGAGCAAAAATTTCACTGTAATCTATTCCTTCCTTTTGAGTGAACCCTTTTGCTACTAACCTAGCCTTATATCTCACAGATTGACCATCATGTTTGATTTTGAAAATCCATTTGCAGTCAACTATGGAGACATCATTTCTCCTTTTAACAAGAACCTAAGTTTGATTTTCATGCAAACTATTTATTTCATCACACATTGCCTTATGCCACAGCTTTGAATTAGGAGATTCTATTGCCTATTTAAATGTCTTAGGTTCATTGCCATCTAATTCATCAAACACATTAAAGGCATGCAAAGTGAGTTCATAATCATCAAACTTCCTGTTTGCAGTTACATGTCTCTTAGATCTGTCCCTAATCAAATTGTAATCACTAAGATCATCAGAATTAGAAGGCAACAAAGAATCAGAAGTAGAGGCTCCACCTTGCTCATGAGAATCAGAATCAAACATATCATTATGCACATCATTGTCATTCACATCAGCATTATCACTAAGATGTTCATTATTAGGGAGCTCCACCTTATTCAAAGTATGATCAGAAACAGAGGTAGATTCAGATTGGATAGAACAAGGGAATTCATTCTCATTGAAAGTAATGTCTCTACTTATAATGACTTTGTAATCTGAATCAGCTATGTCCCACACTCTATAACCCTTGGTTCCCTCAGGATAACCCAGAAAAACACATTTTCTATCTCTTAGTTCTAACTTATCACCTTTCTGATGGATGTAAGCAGTGCATCCAAAGATTCTAAGGTTTGATAAGTCCAAGGGTCTATTAGTGAAGGCAGACTCAGGACACTTTCCATCTAAGGGAACTGAAGGGGATCTGTTTATCAAGTAGGCTGCTGTCATGACTGCCTCACCCCAGAAAGGTTTGTCTAAACCACTGGCAGACATTAGGCATCTAACCTTCTCAAGCAGTGTCCTATTCATCCTCTTAGCAACCCCATTTTGCTGAGGTGAATAGGGCACAATCCTATGTCTTTTAATCCCATACTCAACACATAGTTTGTCCATTTGATTATTGCAAAACTCTAAACCATTATCAGTTCTAAGGGTTTTTATTCTCTTGCCTGTTTGATTTTCTATTAAGTTCTTCCAGTTTCTAAACTTTTCAAACACCTCAATTTTATTGCTCATTAGAAACACCCAAACCTTCCTAGAAAAATAATCTATTATAGACAAAAAAATACCTCTTTCCACCCCTGGTAGGCTCACTAGAAGGGCCCCAGACATCTGCATGTAGGTATTCTAGGATGCAGGTACTCTTAGGGTAATTAGGCTGAGGGTTATGAGGAAAGGTTACCCTACTTTGCTTACCTAAGACACATGACTCACAGAAAGGTAAAGAAGTAACATTGTCCTTACCAAACACTCCTTGTCTCTTAAGAATATTTAACCCCTTATTACTCATGTGACCTAATCTCAAATGCCACAAATTAGTAGCTTCATTACTTAGATCTTTGGCAGAATTAGCACATGCAACAGGTTCAGTTTTGCACACATATAAGTTGTTTTTCTTTTCAGCTTTAAAGACAACTAAGGACCCCTGCATAATCTTCATTATACCATTTCCCCATCTACCTTCTAAACCATCATCTTCTAAAGATGAGCAGGACAGAAGATTAAAGCACAATTCAGGAACAAAACGAACATCCTTTAATGTATAAGAGCATCCATCAATAAATTTCAGTTTAATGTCCCCTATTCCTTCTACTTTACACTTCTTTTCATCAGCAAGAAGAATGTAACCATTTTCAATGGGTTTCAAACAGGTAAACAGATGCTTGTGTGGTGTGATATGATAAGTGCAACCAGAATCCACAATCCAATCATTATCACACAATTTACTTGTACAAGCATAAGCATAGGGTACAGAATTCAAGCATTCAAGAGAGAGGACCATATAGACATCACCTAGACTATCACCTTTAGCAGTATTAACATTTGAGTTACTGCTTTCACCCCTTTCCCTTTTAGGTTTAGTACACTGTTTTATATAGTGTCCAAATTCACCACAATTATAACATTTTCTCCCTCTCATTTTAGACTTAGACCTAGACCTATTATCAAATTGAGGCCTCTTTCCATCCCTTGTACTAGACTGATCATTGCTTCTGCTATTTTTATCACTTCTATTCTTAGATCTTCCTCTTACATGCAATATTTCATTGTTACTATTTTTATTCCTAGCTCTGCCACGTTTCAGGTCCTGTTCTTTGCTTTTAAGACCACACATGACAGTCTCTAAAGTAACAGAATCTCTACCATATTTAATAGCAGACTTAACATCATTGTAAGAGTCAGGAATAACATTTAACAAAGCAATGGGTGCATACTCATCAATGTGTTCATCACCAGTCAGTTTTATATCTTGAATTAATTTGTTAAAAACATCCAAGTTTTCATCAATGTCCTTATTCAAGTCCAATTTGAATCTGAAGAATGTCTCAAGCAAATACATTTTACTTGGCAAAGAAGTCTCAGTAAACAGGGTATTCAACTTATCCCATATTTTTTTTGCAGTTTTAACTTTACCAATCTTTTCTCAAGACAGAATCAGACAAATTCAATATTATGATGGAACGAGCATACTCATCTATCTCTGTACGTTTCTCAGGTGTGTCAGAATCAAGAAAATCAGCAGTAATGGCTCTTAAAACTTTCTGTTGAATCATAATACACTCAATCTTTTGTTTCCATATTGAAAAATCGGTTTTCCCATTAAAAGGGGTCATTCCATGTGAATTTAAACCCGCAGACATTTTTAATGAATAAACCGTGACACCAACAAACACAAAGAACACCAAGTGCAGGTAATCTTTATCACAGTAAGTGGTATCCTCATAAAAACAGAAAATATGCACAGAGGTAACAGGATTCAACAATATTAAGGCTGTACTCAGTCCCAGGTTATACCCTAAAGTTTTAACAGATTGTTTAGGTATGCAGCAACGCACAGAAGGATGCAGCAATCGTTTAAAACAGCCTAGAGCTCTATTAATGCAATACACAACACCAAAGATAGCAGCGGAAGGTTTTTGGTTCATTAACACATGCAGATATGAACTCAAAAGCAAACAGAAAACAGAGATCGACACACAAGATGTATAGAGATATTTCAGGTCACAAAACTGAATCAATTATTGCCCAAAAATGTTACCCAAACAGTTCAGAAAACACAAGAAACCACCAATCAAGTCAGGAATCACTAGTTATCACTGAACGACACACAAAGCAAGTCAGAACACAAAGGGATCCAAATTTACCTCGGTTATCCGAGCAGTAAAATGGATTCTCTGCAAGCCGCGGTTGTCCGGACCGACTTACAGAGTCATGCAGTTTGGGGATTTCGGGGAAAGTGATGTATCCGGTCAGTTGGAGACACGGATACCTATCTAGCATGCAAGACAAAACCCTAAATCCTAATCAGACTCTACAGAAAGAAAATTTTAAAAGAAAACCTAGAGATCTAAGGGTTTAGGAGTTATACCAGAACGGGGACCCTAGGTGAGGGTTCACCCGACTTACCAGCCGTGCCCTGGGGCACCGACGACGTGGATCCTTCAGCGAGCCAGTCGGTCAGAGCGAGTAGATAACCTGGCTCTGATACCACTGTTGGGTATCAGGCCTACTCCTCCGATTGTCCGACTCGGTTTCTCGCCGGATCCCGACCAGACTCTGACTGAGCCTGGGTTCCACGCACAGGGTCTGAAACCCCTGTTCTTGAAGCTTTGGCACTCCTCCTTGTTCTTCAAGCCTCCGGTGTGCGTCCGCATGTGCCAGTCACCTTGCCTCTTCAGATCGGGACATAGATCGGCTCAGAGCTTACCTTGATGTGGCTCCTTGCCTTCCAACCGACCACTAAGGGGAAATTATGGGTGACGGCTTCTCAGGCTACTCACAGACTCACCAGATCTCTCATCGGAAACCATTTCAGGCCACTTAGGGTTTGGAAAAAGGTAGAGAGAAGACAGAGCGAAGAGAGAGAGAGAAGAACGGCTTGCGGCGCAAAAGGGTTTAGGGTTTGTATCGCATCTCAATGCAAACCGGATCAGAGAGAATATATAAGCGGATCGGGTCAAAAATAACCGCTCCAAACAAACTCCGATCCAAAACCCGGACCAGTAACCAATCCATAAACCGGACCTTACTAAAGATGGGCTCAGACAAAGGAATGGGCTGGAATAAACCCAATAAGGCCAATACAACTCACAAATAAAAGCAAAGGTCAATCATTGAAACAAGTTGGTCTATTTTTTAAACATTCTATTTTCAATCATGGACAATTATATATTGTTGTTTCATGAGCAATGTGACGTATCTTAATATTTTAATTTGTAAATCCAACAAATTAAGACTTTAATTTGTAAATCCAAAGACAACTAAAATAGAATATGATAAAATGTAGTGTTCAAAAATATTTTTCAAAATTTATAATGTTAATTTCATTTTAATTGTTAAGCATTTATGTACATATACCTATATATGTTGTGGCTGATATACAAATAATTGAATAAAAATATAAACACATCATAATTATACAAGCATTAAAATCAATACTAAAATTAATGTTATAATTATATAAATCTAAAATTTTCATTTTTAACCCGTAAGAATTACTCGATAAAATATTTATTTCATAAAAATGTCACATACTCCTATTACTAAAATCGAAAAAAAATTGTTTCGAGGGCTGAAGCGCAACTGGATCTCCTGATAAAACCGTCCATGATTGTATTTAATAAATCTATGCTTATTGGAAATACACATTAATTTGATAAAATCATACATAATAATTAATGCACATATATAATTATTCTATAAATTAAATATATTTTTTTTTACAAGCGAAATACTAGTGAAAATATATTTTGCAGTACAAAATATTCAGAATCCATGACATGCTTCTCACGTGATCATAAATAGTAATTATTTCTAATGTAAATATACACATCAATGATTAAACGAAACAAACAATCAGAGCGGGATCGAGTTAATTTTAGTAAACAAATTAATTGTATCTTTCTTATCTATGGAAGACGACAAGCATTTGCAAAGAATAGCTAGAGTTGAAATTGAATTACACAATATATATCAAACTGCTGCACCATCGCCCATTGTCCACACGAAATCGGGCATGTCTACTCTCCGTCCTCCAACTGATCTGTAGATGTAGAGTTTCTCCACGGGGCAGCTATCTGGCCTTGAATTAGGGGGTCCTCTCTCATCTATCACCTCCACCTTCAGCCTCGGCATCTTCCGAGCAAGCACTTTACACGCTCCCAAACTTACTGAGCAAGATGACATCCAAAGGGATCGCATTGTCTCCAGCTTTGCAGCGTTTGCTAGCAGAGCTTTGTCTCCGAATGGGCAGTCCCTCATCTCCAGTTTCCGCAGGCTTTCGCACCCAGACAGCACATGATGGAGCCCCATGTCACTGTCACCCGCGAACGCTATGGAAAGCATCTCCAATTTCTTACCATGTTTTCCAATTTCTTCAAACACTCGGTCTGTCAGGAGCCCAGATAGGGACAGCCGTCGTAAATTCTTGCACTTCTCTACTATGGCACCAAAACCAGCATCAAGTGGTTCCAGTGTTAAGTAATCCGGAGCTCGGGGTTCAATGATACACAGTCGGAACCGCACCATCTCTGGACGATTCCTCGCTATTCTAAATAACGCATCATTTGACATTTGGCGGCAGAAGTATAGAACAGACTGGAGTTTGGGGCAGCCTTTCGAGACAGAGACAAGCCCTTCTTCTGTCAAAGATACGTTAGCTTCTACACCAAAAGGATCTGATGGGAACACCCGGAGTTCTTGTAGATCCTTGCAAGATGCTGCAACGGCTTCCAGACCAGCATCCTCAATATAATCCAGAACCTGTATGCAGCAAAGGGGCCAATGAGCCTAAACATGTAGATTAGATTTTTTTTTTTTAAAAAAAAAAAAAAACCCCATCGGACCTTAAACTGCACATTCAGATAATAGATAGATAGATACACAATCTACCTAGGCACAACAGACCTGGATCATTTTACATTAACCAATGGAGACATTGGAGAATCTAAACTCAAAGAACAGGGTAGAAGTCTTCCTCTCAGAGATATCTTCATTATACTGTTTGGATTTACAAAATAAACATGCCACTTAGGCACTTAATCCACCATTGATCTACTTCAGACAATGCACAAGTATGGAAAACAGCATTAAATGCAGATAGATGGTAGAGTCACATACCCAGAGCCTCTGTAAATGTCGACACTGGCTAACAATTTTTACAAGATCAGGACTTTGAATCATTGCATAACTAAAGTTCAAAGAGGTTATTCCACTGCAAACTGAATACATAGCAGGGAGATAAGCTGGAACAACATCCCAAAATCCAGACAAGCCTTTCAGTTGCTTACAGACTGAAAATGCTTCTTCCAAGTTAGAGTAGATATCAGGCCGAATCTCAGCTGAGTAAGCCCCAGTACCCAATTCAACAAACTGTGGGGCCTCATGAAGTAGGTTGGGGAGCTTCTCAAGGGGTACAGCACGATTTAGTCGAAGGCTTCTGAAATTAGGACACCGTCCAACTAGGCGCTCCAATGCTGAGAAACTGACCTCTGAACCTAAGCAAGACATGTTAAGCGACACCAGTGAAGTGTAGTTGTCAGGGAAATGGCTAAGCCAATGCCCACTTAAGTCCTCCACTTCACTCTCCCTCAAATCTAGCTCTTTAAGGTTCCTGTATTGCAAACAATATACCCCAATCAACAAGACTGCTGGGTGCTATCAAAGAAAGATGAACGTAGAAAAAGTAATATCTAAGGACCAATACAGTTTGTCAATCGAGACATTATTGCTGGGGCATAGAAATATAGTCAATCGATGCTGTCATGTTACTGCAGACAATATGCCATATCATGTAGTAATTAATCATGCGATCAAATTGAACATCTTCACAAAATCACAAAGAGGCAGCGAACTGTACCAGCCATCTCAAAAGTTCAACCATATTATCATTCAACTCAGGACTAGGAGAATTTTTTGTATAGTAAATAATCCCCATCTCCTTAATTGCATTTCCGAGATAATTATAGCAGTGACTAAACAATGTATCGTAGGTGTTCCACTATGTCAAGATAACATACAGCATCCATATAATCTTTCCACCAAAACAACTCCAAAACTATGAGTAAAAATATAACAAAAAGAAGTAATGGGCTTCCCAAATTAATCAGTCATAAAGACGGAAGGTAGAATCTTCTCAATAATCCAAAATATCACACATCGACCAAAGAATAATACAGGTCACAATATTCCAAAGACAGCTGACAAGGAATCTTCCACAAACGAGAAAATCAGACATGCTAACCAAAATGGTTGTCATTTCTCGGATCAAGTTATATTCAGATACAATGAATTTGCAATTTAGAATATCAATCAGCAAAGATTACATTTAGACACTTATAATATTCCCCGAACCAGAAGTAGGAACTTAAACTCCAGCACTAGGGCAAGAAATACACAGAAAGTATGCATTCGACTGTGAGTAAGAGCGTCAAACAAACTTAGCTTTGTGAACTAATATTCCACTGGCAAGAAGAGTTGGGAATAAAAATAAGTCATAAACAATAAAAAATATACGTACTTTTTTACACCTTCAAGAGGCAAGAATCAAGATGCATGAATTGCGGGTGAGACGATTTAACTCAAATGCTGGATTATGCAATTAAACCCATCAAAGTCCCAATCAATCACAAAGACAAAAAGGTAACTAACCAAAGACATCAAGCAGGAACGCCAAAGTAAGCAGAAAAACGAATTCCCTAGTTTCTTCAGAATTTCGGTCCCATGTATAAAAGAGATTTTAGAGAGCGATAGAGAGTTGAACACATTGCTGACTCCAAATTCAAACTTAATAACCTGCAATTAGCAGCAATCGACGCGAGTCCATCAGTGGTGAACCCCTCACAAGAAGACAGCACCAAAACCTTAAAATTCCGAAATGATTTAGCGATCAGCTCTAGTGTCTCATCCGTCACAACCATTCGCTTGAGTCTGATCTCCTCCAGCGACGGATACGCCAACGACATCTCTCTAATCCACGGGTGCACATACCCGCCCCAGCCCTCCGGCACAAGGTTAAAATCGGCGAAATGCGGCTTCCCCTTCATCTCCACCGCCCGCACCTCCGGAAATCGCCGAATCATTATCTCCGGAGACACCGCGTAACAGTTCCCCACGAAGACACGGCGGCGACACCAGCGCTCGATCTCGTACCACGACCTGCACACGAGCGAGACGGCGTTCCGGTCCCTGTCGGAGCTAAGAAACGAGAATACATGCTCCAGAACCTCCTCCGGAAACGAGTACGCCATGAAAAGCTTCGGATCTGAGGACTGCTGCAATGGCGAGTTAGAGCGAGAGAGTAGAAGAAAATGATGAGTGTAGAGAGAGAAATTGCTGATAGTGTAAAGATGTGAATAGATAAGGTTTTATGGCCCGACGAGTTTTTATATGTAATGTGACGGTTTTTAACTTTGGTGAGCTATCACTGAAATAGGGTTTCAAATAACGACTCCTGTATCGACACGTGGAAATGACAGATCCTGGCCGTCCGTTTTCTTGGCGCGGGCCCCATCATCTGCTTCAAGCCAAGCGCAACCGTATAAATTTTGCAGTGTGTCTGACGTGGATCAACCGCGGTAACTGACAAAAGTAGAAATTCATTTTATTAAAAGAATCAAATAGATTAGTATCTTTACAAGTTTACTAATGAAACATTATTCACGGTTTCAGTTTTTTTTTTTTAATTATCACATTTATTTTTATTTTTCTTCAATTTCCATTTCTCATGCTTCGAAATCGGAGCAATAATCTACTTTGAATACCGTGGAACTCATCTGCGATCGATTCCTTACCAATAAAATAGGATGATTAATACTCCTTCCCTCTTATTCAATTATATACTTTTTTTTCTTCATTTTTTAGACTTCCAATTCAATTAGTTTTTGGTAAAAATTAACCAACAATTAAATATTAATAATAATTTAATTACAATTACTAATTATTTTAATTGAACTCAAATTTTTTTTTCAAATAAAAACCATCTTAATTAAATATAAAAATACTTATAAAATAAATCATTAAACAATTTAATCATATTTCTCTACTTTACTACCAAACAAACGATTCCGGATTTTTTTTCCTCTTTATCTTTATCTTCAATCCCTTTAAATCATATTTTTTCTTATTTTTATTTTTTTTCTTTTTCACAATGAAAATTATCTCATAATATATTACATCATCATACTATAAAAATGAAAAAAAAAATCGAGTAATAGGGACTGGAGTTCCCTTAATCCTTATGTAGAAGCGTCAGTGCTTAGGGTTACGAATATTAAATATAGATTTTTTGTAACTTTTTTTTATATATATAGAAGATGCAAATTAAGACAAATTTGGTGAATGGTAAATACAATCAATGTGTGGGTGAGATCTTGAAGTATATATCTAAATCCATTGTTTATTATTGGATCTAAGGTTGGACATAAATGCAGTGTTTTAATGAGAATAACTATTTTTTAGTAATATATGTATTAGGGAATGAAATGAAAGGAATAGAAATGATAAGAGTAAAAAAGGAGAAAGGGAATCTCATGATTCTAAAATCAGGACTGGATCTGATGGATTTGATTGTCAAGGGACCATCTTGGAAATTTACCTTTATTTTATTCTCCATTATATATTTTATAATTATACGTTTAATTATTTTATAAATTATTATTAAAATATATTGTATTTAATTATTATTTATATTATGCTTGTTTATAAGTAATTACTAGTATTTTATTTCAGCAATTGATTCAACCAATCAAAAGAATTTTTATTTGATATAAACTTTATTTTTAACACTAAACTCAAAATATAAACATAAATATAAAAATAAATTTAAGCTCTTAGGTTGATTCCATTCATGAATAGGGATAATCCATTCATAGGGCATAACTAAATATTTGTTATTGTTTTAATATATCAAACTCTTATCGTGACTTATTGAATTATCCTCTCTACCTACCTATGAGGCTCTTGAGATGATCTAATTGCATGAATGATGACCTACAACTAAAAAGAAAAAATACTCTCTATGTCCCATTTTTTTTTTATTTGTCTCACTTTATTATCTCAATTTTATGAACGATAATTTTTCGCTATCAGTAATAAAATATTAGTAACACTCAACTCATTTTACATTCACAGTTCTTAATTTTCGTGCGGAAAATAATAGTTATAATTATAGCGGGACGGTTGGAATATATTTTTTAGGATTTAATGACAAAATTGCCCATAGTAAGATTTTGATAATAAATTGGATGTGTTGTAATAAATGAGGGGCAAAAGTGGCAGCCTATGAAAGGGACATGGTATAATGGGTAGGCACTGTCTGAGTATGGACTCCATAGAGCTGTCCCTTTTATGTCCAAAAAAGCTGATTTCATATGTCCAATTTTTCAAGATTTTTTAAATTATTAATTTATAAATATGATTAAACCCTCACTCAATTAATTTCAACCATTGGATTTTGGATGGAAAAAATGATTCGAAGAAAATAAAGGGGACAAGAAATCAAGTTAGATATATTGTGTAAAAATTAAAAAAATGATAAAAGGTCGAAAAATATGATAAGTTTTATTAGAGATATCAATCCAACCTCAAAGTTATGAACTGGTTGACCAATCTTATTGAATCGAATTCAATTTATCTGAAAAAATAATAATTCGTACTCTAAATCAAGGGTAATTCTAAACATAGCCACTATTTTTCTCAATATAGCCCCCTATTTTAAAAAAAAAATTAAATTACTATGTAATATTACAAATTCACCCTTATAGCCCCAAATTATGATTTCAATATAAGATTTAAAAAATAAACTTAAAATCATATAGCCCTATCAACAAAAGATAATCATATATTCATATCAACAAATAGATAATCACGTAGCCCTCTCCCTATTTTCTCCCTTTCTTCCCAAATTCATTGTTGGAGTTCAGACTTATTAAAACCCAAGCTGTTCGTAGTCTTCTTCATTTATTGTCCAGGAATACATAAGGTTTTTCTACTAGAGTATTGTTATTTACGAATATGAAGTGGTAGAGTATACAGAAGATGAAAGGTATGAAATAGATACCTATGCTCCACAGATAATTTTCAGCAGAGTCACACCATAAAGATTTTTGGGGAAGAAATGGGTGGAGTGGGAAGACACGCAATGCGTTTTGTTTGTTTGCAGGATTCGGGGGCTATAGTGTTTTGCGAGTTTAGGGGTTGAGGGGGCTATGATGTATTTTATTTAATTTTATAGTTAAAATCTTAATTTAAAAGTTATAAGGGTGAAATTGTAATATTACATTATAATTTATTGGCAAAAACTTGCGTTAGGCAGGCCTAAACGGTTTAGGCGGGTTTTATCCTACCCAAATGGGTTGACCCAACCCAAATAGGGTTTATTAATCCCAATTAGGGTATATTATATGGGTTTGGGCTTGGGTTAATGGATAAAACTCGCCTAAATCGTTTAGGCCTGCCTAACCCAAGACCTTCCCTAATTTATTTATTCTTTAAATTAGGAGGCTATATTGAGAAAAATGGGGGCTGTGTTTAGAATTACCCCTAAATCAAATAGATCGAGATCCAACAAGGAATCCAAGAATTCGATAAATTGATAATATTGGTTTAATTAATATAATTTTTTTATTCATAATGTGTACCAAAATGTAGTTGTAAATTTGAAGTTTAAACAACCTCCTCAAAATGGATAGTTATTTGATTATGTTTACCACGTTGTTCGAATATAACAATGATTTAAGCAATGTAGTAATTAAATAATCAAGTAATATGTTAAATATAATCAAGTAACTTCTCATTTTACGGGATAATTTTTTTTTCACGTGGTCTCATCTCTATATACATATCGTCCATATTCGTATAAATGAAAGAAATAATAAGTGGTGTGGAGTTTTAGAGAGATAAAATAATATAAATTTATATAAATCAATTGAAATTAGTTGAATGATTTGATTTAACTAAAAACTCATAAAATTTGAGGTAAACTCATAATATAATTTTAACTTTTCAATGCGACATATTCATATAATAAATATAAATAGCAAAATTAAATAATAAATTATTAATATAAATATATACACACTGATAGCAAACTAGTTTGAAGTTTAAACAACAACCTCCTCAAATTCTTTAAAATTAGTTATTTTTAAATTTATGTTTAAACTAAATGATTGTATATCATAATGAAACTTCAAACCAACTTTTATGAAATCCAACAAAAATAAAGTTTGAATAATTTAATATCTATATAATATACTAAGATAATTACTTAACTTTCCGCTTAAAATTATCAAGTCAAAATCAAAATATCAATCTACTATCAACCCACAAAATTCACTTAAGCCCACCACTATTGTTATTTATTATATTTAATATATTTCATCAATTCCAATATTTAATACAATTTTTTATTTTTTATCTTAAGATAATCTAATTTATGACTAAAATATTTATTCTAATATTTGAAATACTTTCTTCAATAAAAATATAAATATTTCATAGCACTTTAAATTACTTAATAAGGTAAAATAAATATAATTTGATGAATATATTGTAACATTTTCAAATTTAATATTTTTAGCATATATTTTGATTTGATAACATTATATAATTATTATTTTTTAGGAAAAAATTGGTAGAATTATATTAAAGATCCCTAATGGCTAGCGAAGATGGCCAGTCGGGAAAGTGGTTCGTCCAAATGACAATACCGTTACAAAAAGCTCCAAAGCGGGCCAAATGGTGCACGACACAATTGGCCTCACGAAAGCAATGCGAGTACCCAATAATAAAAGTCTTTCTAAGTTTTTGGATGGTATTTCCCAAGTCTTTCGGAAAAAATGTCGAAGTTTCTCCTCTGTGATGGTCGTTTGTAACTTGGAGGGAGTCGAGAAAAATATAAATCGGGCCTAAATCTTCCTGAAGACAAAGACCAATCCCAAAAAATGCTACCAGAAACTCTCCTTCAGCAATGCAAGAAGGTCTTGGTATTGATTTTGCAAGAGTTGCCTTGATGAAGTTGTTCTCATCTCTCACCACTGCTACGATGCCAAACCTGTTGAGATCTTCATGAAAACAAACATCAACGTCAAGTTAGAATGTACCTTTCTCAGGAGGAGACCGGCTTCTTCAACTCGGGGGAATCGAGATTTTCCTGAGGCGGTTAAGAATATCATTAGCTTCTTTGAAGTCTGCAAGAAGCGACGAAGCTGCGGCGATATTTGGGAAAGAAGAACGCTCATCGGAGTTATGCCTTAAAGAACAAATGAAGTTCCAAATCATCCAAGCCATAATGCCCCACATTTCAAAATCTTCAATCGAGAGCAGATGGAATAAACTTTCAGCTGTAAGAGAGGGAGCCCCTCAAGCTTCTTCAAGTGAATCCAGAATCCTCTTTCCTTCCAATAGTCTTTAATAGAAGAACAGAAATTGGGAGAGTGTTTGGGAGTACCTTCTTTCAATTTACACCTCTTACAGAAAACTGATTTCCCAATATTCCTAATTTTCAGATTTAATTCAGTGTGGAGGAAACCCTTGAGAGCTCTCCAAAGAAAAATTTTAATTTTGGGTGGAATGTTTAATTTCCACACAAGTCTGTTCCATTGCTCTGTTGGTTTTTTGGATTGGTGCTCCGGAGTTTTGAAATAGCCAACTTCAAGAAGATACGCCGATTTAACAGTGAAGATGTCGTTAGAAGAGTGTTTCAAAATGATCATATGATCCTCCTCTGAACCGTTATCTGTTTGCCAAAAAGTCTCAGAAAGGTCTGATCGTTGAGCTTCGAGTTGGTCTGTGGAGCTGCAGAACGGATTTCCTGGAAGGTTGGACAAATTGAACCTATCTTTTGGCATTAGAGATCCAGTATCTTCATTCATTCTCAGGATGCTTCCGGCTTTGGTAAGATCTCTACTCCAAATCAACGACCTCCACAAGTAAGATGAGTTAGCTTTAACAGTTGCTTCCATAATAGAACAATTAGGGTAGTACCTATTTTTCATAATTGTGCCCGCCATCAAATCTGCATTAGTCCAAAGCCACCAGACTTGTTTTGCAAGAAGAGCCTTGTTAATGCTTTCGAGATCCCATAATCCAACTCCTCCGATTTCTTTTGGGCAACAAAGAGATTTCCAGCTTGACCAATGTATCTTTGAGTGCTTATCATAATCCCCCACAAAAATCAAGCACACTACCCTGTTAATGTCATCAATAATGGATTTAGGAATCTTAAAGCAAGTCATGGAATAAGTTGGTATGACTTGGATCACAGTTTTGATAAGGACTTCATTTCCACCAAAAGAGAGGTATTTATTTTTCCAGGAGTTGAGTTTCTTAATGATGCGATCCTGGATATATTCAAACTACAACCTTTTGTTTTTCATTGAATAGGTAGGAAGCCTCAGATACATTGAGTGCCCATTCACCTGAGTGATCCCAAATTCCTTTTGAATTTTCACTTGGTATTTAATGGAAACAGCAGGGCTGAAGGTAATACCTGATTTCCCGAAGTTGATAAGTTGTCCAGAGGCTGCAGAGTAAGTGTGGAGGCAAGACTTAATGCACTTGCATTCATCGATGTTCGCCTTGAAGAATAAGAGACTGTCGTCGGCAAATAACAAGTGAGAGATGTCAGGACTTGAGTTTCCAAACTGAATACCTGTTATACCGCCTGAATTAACATGCGAATGCATGAGGGAGGAGAGTCCTTGAGCACAAAGTACGAACAACAGGGGAGAGAGAGGGTCACCTTGGCAGATTCCTCTTGAAGGCTTGATATCTCCTTAAATTCGATTGTTCATAACTAGGGGTGATCACGAGCCGAGCCGAGCCGAGCCGAGTATTGAAAAGCTCGAGCTCGAGCTCGATTGAAAAATTGGAGCTCGAGCTCGGGCTCGAGCTCGATCGAATCTGGAATTTTGAGCTCGAGCTCGGCTCGATGCTAAGCTCGTGAAAGCTCGAGCTCGACTCGAGCTCGATATTTTTTATTAAGCCACCTGTGAGCTCGATCGATCTTTGGTTTTTGAGCTCGACTCGGCATCAAGCTCGAGCTCGGCTCGATTTTTATTTAGTAGAATACCATTTTTTAAAATTAAATTGCAATATTTAACTACAATACTTCCATATCACATGTCTAAATCAAAATGGGATGAAAACTAGCAAATAAACAAGTCTTACTTAGATCCAAATAAAATAAAAATATTGGTTTAAATTCAAAACAACAAATATAAAAATTATGCGTAGCGAGCTAGCGATCAACCCGACAACTGAATCTGCACAATTCAAATCAAGATATTAATAATATATAAATTATTTATATCATAACCACTTAAAAGACAATAACAACAAGAATGAGGAAAACAAAAAAGGAAGGCTCATCAACTAGAAATAAAGGCTCAGTAGTTGCTGCATTTATTTGTTATTCTAAAAACAATTTCTTATTTTTGCTTAATACAATTTCTTATTATTGCTTAATATTTTTGCTTAGTAAGTCCTGCATTCAAATGAAAAGGCAAACTATTTTTCAGCATCCACAAAATTTGTAGCATTCACAAATCAATTAGGTACTAGAATATCTAATTTTCAAACTGAACTCCTATCATAAATTTGAAAACTTCTTATTAACATGGAGCAGAAAACACCCAACATCAAATTAAATGTTGCAGAGCGAAGCAAACTTACAGGACTTATTAGGCAAAATTAAGAAAATGAAAGCATAAAAATTCTCAAAATCTATAATCAAAAGCAAAAAACGTGCAATATCATTCGGCCATTTAAAAAATTAAGCAAAAATAAGAAAATGAAAGCATTAAATTCCTCAGAAATCAAAATCTATAACTATAAGCAAAGAACCTTTTCAAAAAATCCAAAAGGATAATAGCATTTCAATGAAGTGATGGAAATAAATAAAAACAAAATTTGTGTTTTCACAGACGCAAGGGAAGGCAAGGGAAGTGGGAAGCATGTCATAATCTCACTACTTTTACATTATCCTTATGGTGTACATCTCTCAAAAAAAAAAAAAAAAAAAAAAAAAGAGTAGGAAGTCAGGATTTACCAAATTGAATCAAGATTTAGCAGCAAAGAGATGAAAAATATTCTCAGTCAGGAGTCAGGACTTACAATCGGCGGCCGGAAAATATTCACAGTTCGCGGTGTCTCGAAGTGTCGCCTGTGTCTGGTCTTGCGGCGGGGGTAGGTTGGAGCCTTGGAGAAGAATCGTATGTTGGGAACGTTGGGTAGGGTTTCAGTTTTGGGTAATGGGATTTTAGAGAAAGAAAATAAAATTTGAATATACTAATAATATTGAGGGTAAAATAGTAAATGAAATAATATATAAGGGTAATATAGTAAAAGCATAAAAGCTCGATTAGGCTCGCGAGCTACCGAGCCTAGCATTCTCAAACTCGAGCTCGGGCTCGAGAGATACTCGAGTAGCTCGAGCTCGAGCTCGGCTCGATTGTTGTCGAGTCGAATTCGAGTTTTTTTCGAATCGAGCCCGAGTAGCTTGCGAGCCGGTTTGACTCATGCTCACCCCTATTCATAACAAAGGAATACCTAACTGAAGATATGCATTTCATAATAAGGCGGATAAAATTTTGGGGAAAACAAAGCTTGTTCAACAAAGCATTGATGAAGGGCCATTCAACTCCGTCGAAAGCCTTGCTCATGTCTAGTTTAAGGGCTGCAAAGCCATTGTTTTTCCCATTTTTCTGGCGAATGAAGTGCATGCATATCCAACAAGAATATTATCTGTGATGAGACGGCCAGGAAGGAAAGCACTTTGGTTTTGGTCTACGATATCATTCAAGACAATCTTTAATCTCTTCGCAATAGCCTTTGCAACAATTTTGTAAATTGTATTGCAAAGACTGATCGGGCGAAAGTTTTCAATCTTGATAGTTCTTGAGGACTTCGGGATCAGAACAATATTGGTATCATTCTAGCGGGAAAGGTCGGTACCTTCATTCAATACATCCAGAACCTCTCGGGTGACAAGGTCTCCAATAATAGGCCACAAGTGAACAAAGAAGCGACCTAGGAATCCATCTGGACCGAGAGCTTTTGAGGGATGAAGAGAAAAAAGTGATTTCTTTAACCTCTTCCTTGGTAAAAGGATCTTGCAGCAGCTGGTAAGAATTGTAGCTGATTTTGGTGTGAATGGTTTCGAGGACCTCATTCAGCTTCGAAAGTGGAGGGGAAGTACTTGTGAAGAGGTTTTGAAAATATTCTCAATTACTTTCGCCTTGTCTTCTTTTTTGGTGACGAGTTTCCCTTGGTGATTTTCAAGCTCTCTGATCCAATTTTGTTGTTTTCTTCCTGAGGCGAAAGCGTGGAAGTGCTTGGAATTTCTATCTCCAAATTTTAGCCAATTAGCTCTTGTACGTACCTTCCAGTGGGTTTCTTCAAAATCAAGGAGCTTTTCCAATTTCTTATCCACTTGAGCCAGCGATTCAGCAGTAGCTTTAGAATTTTGTTCGTTCAGAAGTAAGTTCCTCTCGTCCCTTAAGGTTTCAATTTTCTTGGGAATGGAGTTGAAGCGATTGGCCGCCCATTTGGTCAAGAAACTTCTGCATTGGTGCGAACATGAGGTCTAGCTTGTAATATTGCCCAGGTTCTCCCACTCTGAACTGAAATCGGGAGGAAAATTCTCATCAAGTAACCATTTCTCTTTGAAATGAAATTGCCTCGAATTTCGCCGATTGAAAGTGTTGATGTTGGAATTGTATTCGAGCAGAATTGGTCTGTGATCAGAGTCCTACCAATCAAGATCACAAACTAATGCTAAGCCATGATTTTTCCTCCTGGGGAGATTAGCTAAGAATCGATCCAATTTTCCTCGGATGTTGTCTTCTCCTTGTCGTTTATTGCTCCAAGTCCATTTATAATGGTTGTCAGGTACGTCGAAAAGAGAAAAATCTTCAATTACTTCTTTGAACTCGTTCATTTGGGCGAGGGGTCTTGGACGACCACCAAGTTGCTCCTTCCTGGATTTTATCTCATTGAAATCCCCACCAATTATCCACTCCATATTATCTCTCATGGGTTGTTTTGCCAGTCTTCTCAGTAAATTGCAAGAGCATTTCCTCAAGTTCTTGTTTGGATTTCCATAGAAGCACGTGAATTTGTAGGGATTTATCAGTGAACTGAATCACAAAATCCAAATAAGCCGCATCGATTTATGGTTTATTGTTCACAATACCAATTCACAAAACCCTAGCATGCTCCTATGAATTTAATGCGTGGATAAGAATAAATACCGTAATTCCGTAGAGTCTGATTCGATCTTTCACGTTTGAATATCCAACTATAATTCAACCACGCGATTCAATTAAATCTGCGGAAACAGAAATTAGTAATCTAATTTCTAGATTTAATCAAAAATAAAGAAAAAGAAGAAGAAAGAATTTTGTTCTCCAGATCAGATCTTTAGGGCTGTATCCCAATGATATTCAGATCTGCTACTGGTGAGAAATCCACAAATCTGTAGTTGTGCAAGGCCAGAATCGAAATTCTCCTCCCTCTTGCACTGTAGCCGTCGCCCCTCTCTCTCTGCCTTTAGGGTTTCACTGATTTGAATTGTGTTCAAAGTGGCTAGGGTTTCTGAGAGAGAGATGTCTATTTATAGACATAGGGTTTTAACCCTTATGGGCTGCTGGGCTCAATTCAACATATATAATTGGGCCAGTCCTGGGACCTAATGCAAAAAATAAAGTGGGCCTATAAATTAATTAATTCCCATGTCCACAACACAGGACACAATTAATTAATTAATATTAATTCTTTTTCACCACAGAATTAATACTGACCTACCCCTTTATTACCACGTTATGAGAACGAGCTGCATTAATTAAGAATCCCTATATTTAAGGTTACCGGACATTCATTAATTAATTGGAGCTTCTGACAAGCTCTATCTACAATTAAATAATATCTTATTATTCCTGAGTGGTACCACTCAATCCTTATCACTCGTGCCTGAACTTAATCAGCCTGCAGGACTTTGGCACGATGAATGTCATTGAGCTCCTCAGGGAATGTCCCCATCCTATTACTCAGATATGGTTACCCAAACCCAATCTCAGGCAGTACTACACGAACTGCTGTTACCCAAGATGTTGATATACAAACACGTTACTTAGGCTCTCCACCATGGCAAGTCAAAGGAACAGTCAATCCGTGCAAACCCCTGAACCAAGACAGACTACTTATTCTGATAATGCCGCAGCCATCCGGATAGACGTATCCTCATACGCTGTCTCAGTTGTGATCAGGTCTGCGATCTACTACACGCCATATGATCGTCCCTATCATTGAGACAAGAGAATATCATTGTTACATACATGTAAGTTTGTTTGACAGATAAGAGAAATAAACCGTTGTATACTCATTATAATAAATGCTTTCAATATACAAAACCCATCAATCTCCCACATATAATCAAAGCATAACTAAGCTATTACAGAGTATACAGTGCGTCTATCTAGCCTGCTATCTCTTTAACCACTTTCAGTGGTTGGCATCCACCTCAGACCCAGCTCACAAATATGTCTTTCGTATGCGGCAAGCTCTCTGTAAATGGATCAACAAGGTTGTCCTTAGTGTCAATCTTCTTGATTAGCACATCGCCCCTCAATACGATCTCTCGTATGATATGATACTTTCTCTCTATGTGTTTGCTTGCCCTGTGAGACCGCGGTTCCTTTGAGTTCGCCACTGCACCAGAGTTATCACAATAAATTGTGATGCTCCTCGGCAAACTCGAAATCACACCCAACTCCAAAAGGTAGTTCCTGAGCCATACCCCCTCTTTCGAGGCTTCGGAGGCGGCGACATATTTCGCCTCCATGGTGGAGTCAGCAATGCATTTCTGCTTTGAGCTCCTCCAAGATACAACTCCACCTCCCAAGGTAAACACATATCTCGAGGTCGATTTTGATCACTGTAATTTCTACAAATTAATTATAGAAATAGTGGCAAATAAATTTGTAAACCCTAAGGTTATCGATCCAGGGGAATGAAGCAACGAAAAATCCTAAATACTAAATCAGACGTTCTTAAAATACTGGTTAGGAAAATCAGATAGAAAGTTTTGTTGTTTTGAAAATCGCAGTATTTGCTAATGAAAATTAAACAGGAAATTGAAAAGCTTTTGAAGTCAAATAAGAGAAGCACAGATTCCAGGGATATCTACCTATCAAGTATGACATGGATGAATGAATTGATTAATTCCCAATTTTAATTCCTCTTCGTAGTGAAACATCAGAAAAGTATTACGAACTTCTTTGTTGAACAATTCGTAAAGTAGATTAATTAATTACCTATCTTCGCTCGGTCTCAAGATAAATTAACTAACTCCAAAGATCTACAGATATATTCCTACAATCAATCTCCTTCAGTTACGACAAGAAATCAGATTATATTGTGAAAATCTTTTTCGATAGAAAACTATCACAGTTACGTCTCAAGTAATCAACTAGATAATCCTAAGATGTGGCCAACAAATCAAGATTATGAATAAGCACAGATTTCACAAACTACGAAGGGAAAGGGAAAATAATTCAATTAATCAAACATGTATACATTGATAGTTCGAAACCCTAGAATCTGAGAAAGGATTTAGTTACACATATTCATGGTAATATTCATCATAGAAAAATAGAACCTGAATTGCATAAAAACTGGAATCCGGAAATCTTCCCGCAGGAACTTGTCTTCAAACATAAAACTCTAAAAACTCTTGGAATCTCTCAAAATCTGAAATCTAGAATGAAGCACACCTAAAAATCGAAATTACAAGGATATATATAGAGGTGGAGGTGTATCATATCAAATCTAGGGCTAGATATGCATTAATCTCCAAATCAGATCCGGATTAGGTTTCCCGCATGCGCGTCGACCGTGGCAATATAGCGTCGATCGCTGGGCCTGGAATCTCTTTGTCGATCGATGAGCATTGGCAGCGATCGACGCGGCATCTGCTTCCGTCGATCTCCTTTTCCCTTCGTCGAGCACTGTGCCTCGTCTGCGCGGTCTCACGATTTTGGCCATAACTTCCTCTCCCGAACTCCGATTGACCCGATTCCAGTTGCGTTGGAGAGCTAACTCAAAGCTTCATCATTGACATGCGCCAATAGCTCGAATTACTCTTGTGGAAGAAATCTTCATTGCTACTCTTACACATTACTGCTTTCGGAACGATTTTCTCGTGAGTTTAGGCCTAAAAACCTGCATACACATCAAAATACACCTAATACCACCTAATATTGACATCATGCATAAAATATATATATAAACTCAATAAAACTACATAAAATAATATAAAAATAATATAGATAAGTGAGTGAAATAACGAGCTTATCAAATCCCCCAAACATGAACGTTTGATTGTCCTCAATCAATATGCAAGAAAGAAATCAAAAGATCAAGTGGTTAAAGTGCAATGCCTCACAAGATTCATCACAGTCAAGAACCAAGAATCCACTACCCACAAGCAATTTGAAAGAGACAGAAAATTCATCAACCGTGGAAGAACTCACAGGAAGTGTATCGCTCAATTCTCAAGTGTTTAAGGTAAAGATGAAAGCACTCAAAATCATGTATGAAGAAGTTTCTACCATAGTCTTGCAGATTTTCTAATATCTCCACTACTAGAATGTGCACACAAGTCTAGAATCAAAAAGGACTTTCATTAGGTTGTAATGTAGGCTTTTTGTGAAAGGTAGGGAAATATGGCCAAGTGACTAAAATCAATCAAGTTGTACTTCCTCAATCAATCCAAACCACCTTCTATTCATCATCCACCTCATCTCCTCAAATATATCAACAAATACACAACCCCTCTCTTTTTTTTTTCTAGCTCATATTGAATCTCTTATGCTCTTTTTGATAATTTTATATTCTTTTCTTTTCATAGAGCTTATGAGAATTCTAATTATTTTTAGAGCTTCTCAAACATACATCTTTTCACCACTAATTTATCATATCTTATCACGAATTCACCAATCAACCCCATACATACCACAACTCAAGACATGAGTGAGACAATACTTTTCTTAATCTCATAGACAAGGAAATAAAAATTGTACAGGCTCAAAATGGCTAACTAGGGAAAATTTTATTGTGAAGGGACAGTGTTTAGGATATTGGGTTATCAAAGATGGCCTAAGATCATTTTCTCAACTTGTGCACACTATGTAGTCTCAACACAGAAAATAAGCAAGTTCTAGAGAAATCAAAACACACATGTGAATCTCACATCAAACGAAATAAAGGCTCAAATTCTCACACAAGGATTCAAAAATTTTCTTCCACAGTCAATTTCAAATCAGCTCAATCATCATGCAAGTATAAGTGTCAAATCAGTCATATCATGCGGTATTCTACATTCATAGGCATCTAACCACAATCTTAATCAATTCAATACTCAACCCTCAATCAATTCTAATCTCACAATCTCGTTCAGGTTATCTCAAAACTCAAAAATTTTCCCCACAAAATAGCATAAAAATACGAAAAATTTAAAGACAGTAGCATAAAATAGAAAGGTACGAAAAATTAAAGACAGAAAGCAGAATAAATAAAAGATAGGACGTTCCATCTCTTGTCCACATACCCCCTTGAAAATCAGACAAAAGAGGGAACGATACCTGGTAGTTGATCTCAGACATCAACTTTTTTATCCCCCGGAGTCTTCAATCACCATCAGGGAGGTCGGGTCCAGGCAGGTCCTTTCGCGACCTCCTTTCCATCTTTGTTCTTGACAACTTGCATCCCCCATTTCTTCGTGTCTTTCAATGTCCCCCCAATGGCGGACTTGTACTTCCGTAGAACTCGTAGTAATTTTTCCAACTTCCCATACCTGAGGTGTGCCGGAAGCATCTTGAGTTTTAGAACCAGCGGATCAGAGTTAGATTGAAGCTTTCCCCGATTTGCATCGGTTGACATTGGTGAAACTGCCGCAATCCCTTTTCTACGTCGCGCTGATGAAAACTCCATCTCTGTCTTCCATCGTGCATCGATTGACGTGACTGTATCGTCGATCGACGTGGATCCTGAGGCTTTGTCGATCGACGGATGGTGTGCGTCGATCGACGTGGAGGTATTTCCACATTTTCTTTTCTTTTTCTGGCTGCGTCGGCTTGGTAACCGCTTCTGTTTGTTCTCTTTCTTCTGAGTTGTTCCCTCAGGTACATCCAGCTCCATAAGCTCATCGTTTGCCTTATCCAAATCTGAAGACAAACACAAAGAGTGTAGTAAGCGGTTCTCCAGAAAATCCGGATCAATTTTAAGAGAAGAAAAGGGAGAGGAAATCACCGGATTTGAACATTTGATCATGTGGCACTCCTCCTGGAAGCTCCCTTCATTACGCTTCTGCACTGCTTTGTAGATGGGGAAGGTGACCGACTCGTCATTAACTCGGAACGTCAGTTTTCCGTCTCGAATGTCAATCAATGCTCCAGCAGTCTTCAAGAAAGATCTCCCCAAGATAAGCGGGATGTTGTGGTCTTCTTCCATGTCAAGTACCACGAAGTCTGCTGGAATGATGAAGTCTTTCACCTTTACGAGTACGTCTTCCACGATGCCTTTCGGGTAAGTGACTGATCGATCGGCCATCTGAAGTGTGATTGTTGTAGGCTTGATGCTTCCGATCTTCAACCGCTTGAAGATTGACAGCGGCATTAAGTTGATGGATGCGCCGGAATCGCAAAGGACCTTTCCAAAGGTCTCTCCTCCAATGATGCAGGGGATCGTGAAGGATCTCGGGTCTTCTCTCTTCAGCGGCATCTTCTTCTGAATAATCGTGCTGCATTCCTCAAACAAGTTGACCCTCTCGTGCTCCATGAAGGGTCTTTTCTGAGAGACCATCTCCTTCAGAAACTTTAAATACCCCGGTATCTCTCGTAGTGCCTCAATCAGCGGGATGTTGATGTTCACTTTCTTCATGTTCTCCAAGAAGCATGCATACTTCTCGTTCATCTTTGCTTTGGCAAACCGCTGTGGAAACGGTAGGGGAGGCTTATACATTGGCAGAGCAGGGGCGGCCGTCGATCGACGAGGGTCAGCCTCGGTTGACGGAAGTTTTGATTCCTCATCGATCGACGGGGAAGCATCATCAATCGACGGGGCTTCGCCTGTGACGACTTCTTCTTCTTTCTCGGCTTCTCCTTCATCTCTAGTATCTGTCCTTGCTTGCTTGGGCCCTTCATATGTTTTTCCCCCTCTCAGTGTGATGGCATTCACCTGGTTCCTCTGATTCTGGTTCTTGGGGTTCATCTGAGTGTTGCTCGGAAGTTGCCCCGGCTTGTGCTGGGCTCCGAGGGAATCGGCGATCTGGCTGACCTGGGTTTCTATGATTTGTACATGCTTCTGCACCTGGTCCACTTTAGTATCCACGGCTGCAATTTATTGCTTCAACTTGGCTACAGTATCAGTAGAGCCTTCTATGAACTTGGCCAAAATCTCCTCGAGATTTGGCTTCTTCTTCTCCACTATTGCTCCTTCTTGTACGACAAATCCTGGTGGTGGTTGCTCTGCAGCTTGAGGGTTTGCGTAGGAAAATCCAGGGTGGTTCCTCGCATGATTGTAGGTATAGGGCTGGTTATTCTACTGATTGTGTTGCTGGTATCCTCCTCGGTAGTTGTCTTGATAACCGCCCCTTTGAATGAAATTTACAACGGAGCAATCCCCCTCAGATGGAGCTTGCACTGGCTCTACTGCAGCAACTGTTTTCTCCTGCTTCAGTGCAGCGAAGTCTTCCCTTAACTTTTTTAGCTCGGCTGCCAAATCGGGTTGCTCGACAATTTTTTCCACCACTTTCTCCTTCTCGACCACCATCATAGGCCGAGTTCGGCTTGAGGACCACCGTTGAGTGTTGTTGGCCATCTTTTGGAAGAATTCGATGGCCTTCTTTCCGCTTTTCGTCATGATGGTGTCTCCCAGTGTGGTGTCCACCAACTTGACGGTCTTCTCATTGAGTCCCTCGTAAAATGCTTCTGCCTGCTCTCCTGGCGGAAAGCCATGTCTGGGGCAAGATCTCAGTAGCTCTATGAATCGGTCCCACGTCTCACTGAAGCTTTCATCGGGTCTTTGAGCGAACCTGATGATTTCTTTCCTTCTCTGCCTGATGACATTCGGGGGGAAGAAGTTTTCCAGGAACTCATTCCTCAATTCAGTCCATGTGCCTATGCTTCCTTTGTCCAGTGCGGTGAACCATGACTGTGCCTTATCCCTCAGAGAGAATGCGAACAGACGCATTCGGATGGCACTCTTGCTGACTCCTCCGATCTTGATAGTGTTGCAGAGCATAAGGAACTTATCCAAATGCGCATAGGGGTCCTCGGTAGCCCTTCCTCCGAATTGATTTTGTTGCACCATCTGCACCAATCCGGTCTTCAGCTCAAAATTGTTGGCATTGATGCCAATCCTGAAGTCTGTCTCCCTGAACCGAGGTTTATATCGGTTCTGCATGGCTTCCTCTTCTTCCTCATCGTCAGATTCCTCTGGGGGTTCCTGGTTGTCTTCCTCTTCATTGTCGGGATTGTCATCAAACAGTGGGTTATGACGAAGATCCCTTCCATTCGGATTGTTCCTCTCGAGGTCTCTTTCCAGATGGTACTGTTGGATTTGCGCCCTCATAGCTTGGACTTCTTGGAGAAGCACAGCCTGCTCCTTTGCAGTTAGCACTGGTGGAGGCGGTGGTACGTTATCTTCCATCGTGTGATTACTTGAGCTTTCCTGAGCACGCTTATTCCTTCGGATCTTTCTGCAAGTGGCTTCAATGTCTGGATAGTAATAAATCGGGTCTTTTCCTCTAGCTCTTGTACTCATGCACTACCTGTACAACAAAGGAGGTAGTGAGGTAAAACTGAAAATAAAAAGAAACGAACTGAAATAAACAACTGAAATTCTGGAAAAAAAAAAACAAGGCATCGATCGACGAGATGAAGCATCGATCGATGAGGAGGAAAACAACTGCGTCGATCGACGAGAATTACGAAAATACAAGAAATTAAAAGAAAATACGAAAATTACAGCCTAAATCAGTATTTTAATCACAGACTTAATAGTAAGATTAATTATGTTCATTACCCGGCAACGGCGCCAATTTGATCACTGTAATTTCTTCAGATTAATTATAGAAATAGTGGCAAATAAATTTGTAAACCCTAAGGTTATCGATCCAGGGGAATGAAGCAACGAAAAATCCTAAATACTAAATCAGACGTTCTTAAAACACTGGTTAGGAAAATCAGATAGAAAGTTTTGTTGTTTTGAAAATCGCAGTATTTGCTAATGAAAATTAAACAAGAAATTGAAAAGCTTTTGAAGTCAAATAAGAGAAGCACAGATTCTAGGGATATCTACCTATCAAGTATGACATGGATGAATGAATTGATTAATTCCCAATTTTAATTCCTCTTCGTAGTGAAACATCAGAAAAGTATTACGAACTTCTTTGTTGGACAATTCGTAAAGTAGATTAATTAATTACCTATCTCCGCTCGGTCTGAAGATAAATTAACTAACTCCAAAGATCTACAGATATATTCCTACAATCAATCTCCTTCAGTTACGACAAGAAATCAGATTATATTGTGAAAATCATTTTCAATTGAAAACTATCACAGTTACGTCTCAAGTAATCAACTAGATAATCCTAAGATGTGGCCAACAAATCAAGATTATGAATAAGCACAGATTTCACAAACTACGAAGGGAAAGGGAAAATAATTCAATTAATCAAACATGTATACATTGATAGTTCGAAACCCTAGCATCTGAGAAAGGATTTAGTTACACATATTCATGGTAATATTCATCATAGAAAAATACAACCTGAATTGCATAAAAACTGGAATCCGGAAATCTTCCCGCAGGAACTTGTCTTCAAACATAAAACTCTAAAAACTCTTGGAATCTCTCAAAATCTGAAATCTAGAATGAAGCACACTTAAAAATCGAAATTACAAGGATATATATAGAGGTGGAGGTGTATCATATCAAATCTAGGGCTAGATATGCATTAATCTCCAAATCAGATCAGGATTAGGTTTCCCGCATGTGCGTCGACCATGGCAATATAGAGTCGATCACTGGGCCTGGAATCTCTTCGTCGATCGATGAGCATTGGCAGCGATCGACGCGGCATCTGCTTTCGTCGATCTCCTTTTCCCTTCTTCGAGCACTGTGCCTCGTCTGCGCGGTCTCACGGTTTTGGCCATAACTTCCTCTCCCGAACTCCGATTGACCCGATTCCAGTTGCGTTGGAGAGCTAACTCAAAGCTTCATCCATTGACATGCGCCAATAGCTCGAATTCCTCTTGTGGAAGAAATCTTCATTGCTACTCTTACACGTTACTGCTTTCGAAACGGTTTTCTCGTGAGTTTAGGCCTAAAAACCTGCATACACATCAAAATACACCTAATACCACCTAATATTGACATAATGCATAAAATATATATATAAACTCTATAAAACTACATAAAATAATATAAAAATAATATAGATAAGTGAGTGAAATAACGAGCTTATCAGATTTCTTCTCATCCTGGTCCCCCTTGGAAATCCGAGTCTGTATAACCCACAGGGCACAAGTCCTCACTTTGATAAACTAGGCAGTAATTCGTAGTTCTCTTCAAATACTTGAGGATGTGCTTTACCGCAGTCCAATGCGCCTGTCCAGGGTTAGACTGATATCTTGCTACCATGCCAACGGCATAACAGATATCTTGCCTGGTACATAGCATCGCATACATGAGACTACCCACCGCTGAAGCGTATGGTACAAGACTCATCTCATCTTTCTGCAGCTGTGTCTCAGGACACTGCCCACTAGAAAGACGAACGCCATGTCCGAAAGGAAGCAAGCCTTTCTTGGCGAGTCGCATGTTGAACCGGGCTATCACAGTATCCACATAGGATGCCTGGGATAAGCTCAACATCCTTCTCTTACAATCTCGTAAGACCTTAATCCCAAGGATTTAGCCAGCTTTTCCCAAATCCTTCATTTGGAACTGTTCGGATAACCAACATTTGATTTCCGACATCACTCCCTCGTTGTTTCCAAATAGGAGTATGTCATCAACGTAATGTGCAAGGAAAACCATGCTCCCACTGACACAAAGTCGGTATACACAACTTTCTTTTTCCAATTGTGCAAATCTATAGGATTTAATCACATCGTTGAAACGTAAGTTCCACGACCTCGAAGCTTGCTTAAGTCCATACAAGGACTTCTTAACCTTCCAGACAAGATGTTCTTTGCCTTTGCACACGTAGCCCTCAGGTTGCCGCATATAGATGTCCCTACCTTCTTCAAGGTAACCGTTTAGAAAATCAGTTTTGACATCCATTTGTCAAATCTCGAGGTCTATATGCGCAGCAATGGCAAGGAGTATCTGGATGGATTTGAGCATGGCTATGGGTGAAAAGTTTTCGTCATAGTCAATGCCCTCTTTCTGACTATAACCCTTTGCTACCAGCCTGGCTTTAAAACCCGTGATTTCTCCATCCGCCCCTTTCTTTCTCTTGTATACCCATTTGCACCCTATGGTCCTAAAGTCATCCGACAATTCAGTTTTCTGGTATACATCCATAGCAGTTATGGATTCAATCTTGGAATCCATGGCGACACGCTATTTTTCAACATCCTTGTCTTGCACTGCCTCTTCGTAAATCAGTGGGTCAGAGTCCTCATGTCCGTCTTCCGGGCTCAAGTCCGAAGACTCAACCACAAACATGTACCTTTCCGGCTGGAAAAATAACTCTCCCACTACGAAGAGGCATCAGTGCCGTGTCAGCAGTAGGTGCAGTAACTTGTGGTTCTGCACCTTGCACTGAAGGACGTGTCTGTGGTGCTGAACCTCTCACAGGTGCACCCACGTTTGCATGTTCCCCTTCCCTTGGAATTGCATTCTCGTTTTCAATTTCTTGAAGAACGATATCACTCCTTGACCTGTGGTTCCTTACATACTCGTCCTCCAAGAATCTAGCGTTGGTGCTAACGACGACTCTCTGACTCTCAGGACAGTAAAAGTAACCACCTTTCGTTTGCCTGGGATTACAACATTACTTTTGACCTGCTTTCTAACTTATCAGGTTCTTTCGACAGTTCGTGTGCCGGACAACCCCACACTCTAAACTTGCACAAACTCGGTTTGCGACCAAGGAAGAGCTCATAAGGCGTCTTAGGAACTGATTTAGAAGGCACCACATTTAATACGTAAGCGGCTGTTTCCAACGCGTAGCCCCAAAACGAAATCGGTAAGTTTGCATAACTCATCATTGATCTTACCATCTCTAGAAGAGTCCTATTCCTTCTTTCAGCTACACCGATTTGTTGGGGAGTACCCGGTGCCGTCCACTGGGATGTAATCCCGTTGTCTGACAAATACTACAGGAACTCGTTACCGAGGTATTCGCCACCACAGTCAGATCGCAGCGACTTGATAGTTTTCCCGACCTTCTTTTCTACCTCGGTCTTGAACTCTTTGAATTTCTCAAAGCATTCAGACTTGTAGCAAAGCAGGTAAACGTATCCATACCTTGAGTAATCGTCAATGAAAGTGACGAAGTACTCGTACCAGTTAAAGAATTTTGTGCAAGAATATTGATGACATTAGACATAGACATATCTGAAACGATAAAGAATCTTAAATAAGAACATACATGCAGAACTTCGAAAACAAATGCATTGAAAACCTTTCATAAATCAAATACACATGTTTTTCACTAATTGCCTGAGAGTTCCCACCGCAAGCTACACTCGTAGACATTTACGATGTCACCCTCAATCAGAGCTGCGGGTTTTAAGCCCCAATTCCTTAATTTCACTACCATGTCAGGAACCTTTTGACACTAGAAATTAATAATTAGTGAAAACCTTAGACCAAGCCATCTCTCAAGGACAGGGAAGCAACAACTGCATTATATCCTAAGATGCTTCTAAGAGATTAACCACAAATTTAACTCTGGCCAAAACAGACAGTTTAGCATGGCACGTAATCATACCGCACAACTCTTAAAGCTTTTGTTATCTATAAGTTAAATCAATCCTAGAATATTTATAAAAGAGATCTATGCAAGCTACACTCGTAGAAGTTTACGCAAAACCCTCCCACTATTCACATAATTTAAATTGTTTGTCTAGAAATCCCAACAACTGTACTCATGCACCTCTAAGAACTAGCAAGCTACACTCGTAGACGTTTACTAGAGCGAGAGATACACTTACAGTCTAGGACCGCTTTGTGGAGGTCTATTGATTTTAATTAAAAAATCCGCTTAGTATTTTTCTTTCAAAAGGTTTCTTATATGCGCACAGATAATTTATTTGTTATTATATTTTCCAAATTTTTTGCATGTAATTAAACAAGCCCAAAAATTCCCAAAATATAATCCAACAAGAAATTAATCATATAAGCATGCTTGGAAAGCTGTAAATAATAAAAGCAGTAAATCATGCTTTTCCTATTATCTACACATGCTTAAATGCGCACATAATAAATCACATATCATACGAGGACAATTAAGGCAAACAAAAATTTCTCGTGGCCCCAAGAAACAGGAAATAAAATCCTGTCTATTACAATTTGAAATTTGAATTTATTTGGATAAATCCAAATCTTTTTCAAATCTTCCAGGGCCTCCAAATCTTCAACCACCAAATCTTTTGGAATTTAGGGTTTTGTGATTTGATGATTGGCCACAAACCCTAATGCAAACCTAGGGTTTACACAGGATTGCACCAGCCACCAAATCGCAAACCACCACGACGGGACAGCAGCCGCCGCCGACAGCACAGCTGCCACCGCCAGCCCTGCCGCCGCGCGCCTGCCGCCCTGGCCGCCCGCCGTGCTGCCCCGCGTGCCCGTAGCCGCGGCCCGCCGCCGTCCTCCTGCAGCCGCACGCGCGCGCGGCCTCCTGCCACCGCCGTGCGTCGCCACCCAATCCGTCGGCTCCGTCTTCGTTCTTCGTCCCGACCCGTCCAATTACAGATTTGAATAAAAAATAATTACAGAAAACTATTCTATTACAATTTTTCTTATCAAATCTAATCACGGATTTTCTCGTGATTTTACAAAATGGATTCAACCCTACACAGATAAACCACCACGAGCTGAATCAAACAGGTTGCCACGAGGAACAAAGACCATCCACGACAAAATAAAATTCATACATGCATCAATGAATCTATTATGAACAACAGAGCGATAAATCAGAAACCTCGCTGTGATACCAATTGTAGGGATTTATCCGTGAACCGAATCACAAAATCCAAATAAGCCGGATCGATTTATGGTTTATTGTTCACAATACCAATTCACAAAACCCTAGCATGCTCCTATGAATTTAATGTGTGGATAAGAATAATTACCGTAATTCCGTAGAGTCTGATCCGATCTTTCACATTTGAATATCGAACTTTAATTCAACCACGCGATTCAATTAAATTTGCAGAAACAGAAATTAGTAATATAATTTCTAGATTTAATCAAAAATAAAGAAAAAGAAGAAGAAAGAATTCTATTCTCCAGATTAGATCTTCAGGGCTGCATCCCAATGCTGTTCAGATCTGCTACTGGTGAGGATTCCACAGATCTGTAGTTGTGCAAGGTCAGAAACAAAATTCTCCTCCCTCTTGCATTGTAGCCGTCGCCCCTCTCTCTCTGCCTCTAGGGTTTCACTAATTTGAATTGTGTTCAAAGTGGCTAGGGTTTCTGAGAGAGAGAGAGATGTCTATTTATAGAAGGGTTTTAACCCTTATGGGCTGCTGGGCTCAATTCAACATATATAATTGGGCCAGTCCTGGGACCTAATGCAAATAATAAAGTGGACCTATAAATTAATTAATTCTCATGTCCACAACCGATGACACAGTTAATTAATTAATATTAATTCTTTTTCACCACAGAATTAATACTGACCTACCCCTTTATTATCACGTTATGAGAACGAGCTACATTAATTGAGAATCCCCATATTTAAGGTTACCGGACATTCATTAATTAATCGGAGCTTCTGACAAACTCTATCTACAATTAATTAATATCTTATTATTCCTGAGTGGTACCACTTAATCCTTAACACTTGTGCCTGGACTTAATCAGCCTGCACGACTTTGGCACGATGAATGCCATTGAGCTCCTCAGGGAATGTCCCCATCCTATTACTCGGATATGATTACCTAAACCCAGTCTCAGACAGTACTACACGAACTGTTGTTACCCAAGATGCGGATATACGAGCACGCTACTTAGGCTCTCCACCATGGCAAGTAAAAGCAACAGTCAATCCGTGCAAACCTCTGAACCTTCGTTAGGGTTTGGACTCAATCAAGAACGAGATCTTGTATTCGCTGATGTCAGACAGTCGAATATATCTCACTGCGGTCCATCAATACGCCACCCTTGTGTACCAGCATGTCAAGTAACCAAGACAGACTACTTATTTCGACAATGCTGCAGCCATCCGGACAGACATATCCTCATACGCTGTCTAGGCTGTGATCAGGTTTATGTCTCACTAGGTCAAGTGATCATACTGTCTTCTGCGATCTACTACACGCCGTATGATCATCCCTATCGGTGAGACAAGAGGATATCATTGTTACATACATGTAAGATTGTTTGACAGATATGAGAAATAAACCGTTGTATACTCATTATAATAAATGCTTTCAGTATACAAAACCCATCAGAATCTCCAAGTTGGAGTTTTAGATTCAATAAAACAATCAATGTGACCAATAGAAAAGGAACAAATTGAGACTTGTATAGTGTTTCTCCAAAAACGTACGAGAATACCACTTCTGCCGCATGGTTCAATAATGAAACATCCTTCAAAATTGAGAATAGATTTCCATCTCGAACATCTGTAACCACTAATCTTAGTTTCACAAATAAAGAAGAGTTCTTGGGAAATTTCGGCCACAAGTCGCCGAAGTTCATGGAATGCTCGGGTTCTCCCCAGCCCGCGAGCATTCTAAGTCAGAATCTTCATTGGGCTCGGCGGGGCTACGATGCAGCCTTCACCATTATTGCCATCATTTCAGTGTGTTTTCTCTTCTTGATACCTTTAGAGACCGACTGTTCGCTTTCTTGAAGGTGTGATTGGGATCTTTTACGCATTAGAGAGTTGGTTGTAGGGGTCTCTCCATCTTCCTTGTACATATCTGCTATAGCTTGAGGCTCTGTAGGGCTTCTAGCACGTTTCTTCCATTTGCCTTTTTATGGTTTTGAGTTTTTTTGAATTTCCTATTGTGTGTGTGCCTCAATAACCATATAGCTTTTATTTTTTGCAGACGAGGAATCCGTGGGGTAGATAAGTCCTCCAAGATTTTCTCTGGGAGGTTGTGGAGTGATCCTTTCCATTGGTTGGTCTTGAGTTGCTCCTGTGGGATAAGTATACTGGGAACTTTGGGCGGCCCTTCTTCTTATCTCATGGGGATTGTATCCTGGTTTAAAAGGGAGGTATTATTTGGCTATGGGATAACAACATCCTTGTTATTTGACTTAGAAATAACATTTGCTGAGTTAGATTTTTCAGAACCCTTATGAGTGATGTTTCGACTCAAAGCTTTTGCCTTAGGAGGTTCTGGACGCATCGCTTTCAACCAGGGGCCATATTCTAGATTATCTTTTTTGGCATGATTATCTGTGCAGTCTCGAATGACGTGACCGACGCGGCTGCATGTGTAACAGAAGTCGGGAAGTCTCTCATATTTCAATAAAACAAGACTGTTCATCTCCCCTTCAGCTAGCTCCACAGAGATACAATGCTGTAATGGCTTAGAGATCGACCTTTTGATTCGAACTCTAGCAAACTTCCCTAAGCAGATCCCCTCTGATCCGAGATCAACTTCTTCAACTTCTCCTAGACTAGAGGCAAGTTCCTTGATCGCAGTAGGATGCATACAGATAAATGGCAGATTATGAAGTTGAACCCATACCTCGAAGTTGTCGAAAACTTATTGGTGAACACTTCATGATGTCGACGGTTCTTTGAAGGCCATGAGAGAATTAAAGAAATCCCAAGGGCCTTCGTGCAGGACTTTCTGCCTATCTGAAGATGAGCCAAACTCTATCATGACTGTGTTTTCTCCTACTATTACAATGGAGACTAAACCCATCGTCCGTAAGATTTTTGGGACTTGGGAAATGATAGTATCTCTGTTGGCTGGTTTAGAAGAGAAAATTTTCCCAAGAAGACATTTTCAAAGTCGTACTTCACTAACATCAAGAGTTTCCTTTGATAACTTAACAGTATTACCTTTTGCTTCATCTGTGAGGGAGAGTTTGTTGATAAGATGGGAAATCTCCTCCGATTTCATGCCTTCTTGTGTATGCACGGAGATGGCGGCTCCAAGAACTGGAGAAATCTGCTCTCATATAATTACTTCCTCTGTCCCGCAGGAGTAGTCCCATTTCCTATTTTTGTTTGTCCCGTAAAATAGTCCCATATTCCTAAAATGACAATTTTTTTCACACTCACCAATAAAATATTAATTTCACTACACTCACAAACATTGGTAACTGTGCCCGAGAGAAATGGGACTACTCCTGCGGGACGGAGGGAGTATAATATACCATAGTTTTATTTTAAAATCAAATTCAATATATGTTAGGATCCAGCCCAAGCAGGCCCAACATGCGAGCCCATAGCAAGGTGTTATGAATGATTGCAAGAAATTCCTTCTTTATATGATGAGTCAAACATACCACTAGATTAGTGTGTCTAGTTAGATTAGCTCAGACTTGTAATATCATGTATAGGAACTATCGAATTGTAATAGGAGCTGGTTTACAAGCTTTACGAGATATGTTGGTCGAAATCTTCACTAGCAAAGAAGCTTGTTTAGGTTGTTGGCTAACACACTATTACCAGAAAAACATATTTGGAGAAGTTGGCTGACACGTCATCACCAGCTGGTGGATCACCACAAGGAGCTTATTAGCAATATGTCACCAACAAGGCACTTCCCAACCAGCTAGAAGACACACACAATCAAGAACTTCTCTATATCAGACTTTAAGAAAGAAGATCTTAAAGTCTGAAGTATTTAAAAGCTTGTTCGTCCCATGAATCAACCAGCAAACATTCCTCTAACTGGCTAAAAGATCCATTATGACCAATGCAACAAAAGTCCACCTACTCTGACAGAAAGGATGCTACAAATCAGAATAAAGTGACGATGGGGCACGTTCCTTTTATCTCACAACGTCTCCAATTGGATAGATATTTTGAGGTTGCAAACTACCTTGAGAAGGTTACCGATTTGACATATACAAATCTACATCTTCACTATTTGTCGATTCCTCGAAAGCTACCAACATCTAGATTCTAAAGCTTCCAGACTGATTTTATGAACTTCCCGTGTTATTTCTTGAACACAAGGCTCTATGCGTGTAGCAAGAGCTATTTTTTGCTTTCTTACTTTCTGAGTAAGAAAAAATCTTGGAGTTGTCACTTCTCCAGTGGCAACTATCACGTGTATACCATAAGTTCTACGTTCTTGAGGGGAAGTCAAACTCTCACGTCCAATCTGAAGGTCAAGTGGTGTGTGTTGGTCCCGGATTATCAGGGTATAACTTGGCAGCGGAAAATGTGGTTAATCGTTTCTTGCACTCTGCTGGTTACTCAGCTGACTGGGACCTTGTCAGCTGGTAAGTCAACTTGCACTCTGAGTACTCAGCTGACTGGCGACTGGCTCGTCAGCTGGTAGCTCAAGACTTAGAATATTTTAGCCTTGTTTGCACAGTTATATCAGTTTTCAGATATACACCAGCACTTGGGTGCTGGGTTTTAAATTAGTATGAAATGCAGAAAGCTGATAAAAGACAAAGGATTTATAGTGGTTCGATCAACTGATCTACGTCCACTCTCCAGTCGTAGCACTGGAAATTTCACTAAGAGTAATCGGGTACAAGCGTCCTACGATCTATCTCTAGCTGGTGAATGCCTCGTCCACCAGTTCACTAGATCAACCGCTCCCGGCCTTGTCCTTCTTCAACTCTGATCAGCTGGTGGAGTGCGAGCACGTCACTTCAACCTCCACAGCTTCACTGGGTGTTTAGTTCTCCCAAGAACGTATCTTCTCAAATACGGCAAAAGCCCGTAATAACTCAAGTGCTGGCTGGCACAAGAGCTGCTGTGAACTTCCTCGGAAGAGAAAGAACACCAAAGAGATCAGTAACTTACAAGCTGAAAGCTTGAAGTCTCGTGTTTGAATAAATCAACACACGGATAGCCTTTAGAAAGGCCTCGAAAGAGTTTTGCTTCTACTTGCTTGAGCGTAATAAATTTGCAGACTTTCGGTAGGTGAAGAGTATTGAATGTTGAAGCAAGCGTCTTAAATGTTGGTAGTTCCGACCTATTTATAGACGCGGGATCCCATTCAAATCTTCTAGCCGTTTGGACACATCCAGAAAAGGTCTCTGTCCTCGCATGTCCTTCAGACGGCGGCAGGTAGGAATTTCCGGAAAGCGCCATGCTTTTGTCCACTTTATCTGACATTGATCTCTTTATGTCAGAACGGCACTATTCGTCAGTACGAGGAATCGGAACTGGTGTCTTGAACTGATAGACTTTAAGGTATCCTCCCTTAAAGTCATACTCTGTCAGTTAATTCCTCGACGAATCTTCTTTTTGTCTCTAAGACTCTGGGAGAGCGAATCTGGAATTCTGCTGGTAACATCCGACTGGTAGATCATTTTGGTGATCTTGTGCTGGCAGTCTCTGCTGGTGACTTTGCGCTGGCACAATCTAAGTCTACCAATATGTCTGATGTTAACCCTTGGAATCTCCCATGACTGGTGGTTTCACCGCTGGTGAATAGTGTCAGTGAGAACACGTATTCTGCTGGTAGGATTTGTCAGCCGCCTGCTGGTGAAATCCTTCCAACTGGTGAACAGTAACCAGTCATTAGCTCTTTCTCATGCTGATGAACAGTGTCAGCACGAGTCTTTGTCAGCCGCCTTCGGATGAGACTTTCCCAACTGGTGAACAGTAGCCAGTAGTAAGCACTTCTCATGCTGGTGAACAGTGCCAGCATGAGTCTTTGATCAGCTGCGACTTACAACTCAAAAGACCTAAACAGGACTTTACATTTGAGACTAGAGCTATTCTAGAGACAAACTGACGCTGGTAGGACTTGGGATTTGATCCACCAAAACACCAAAACTAGAATCTAAACAAGTAGCTACTGGGGAAAAGAAACTTAGCCAAATTTCCCAACAATTTCCCCCTTTTTGGTGCGATCAAAGCCTAACCAGCGAGCACTCAGCTGATGAGGAAAGTTACAAAGTATTTCAGGGTTTTACAAAATAAACCTATCAGATCTAAACCCATGAAACTACTTCCTCACATCAGCTCTAACTAAAAATCTTCCCCCTCAAACCAGGAGAGATATTGCTCGTTTAAAATATGAAAATTGAGATCAGAGCAAAAAGATTTAAAGTGTGTGATACGAGTGCTGGTGCTGATTACACTGGAAGTGTAAGTTCAGCTGGTAAGTAAATACTTAGACAATTTGTTGGACAATGAGGAATTGTCATCAACTTGCCAGTAATCAATCCATTAAATGATGCAGTTACAAGTACAGGATAGAAAACTGACTAGTCTAGAGATACAAATACTTACAACAAAATGAAGAAGCTAGACTATGGCTGAGAAGATGATCCTGGTGATTGAGTTCTGCTTGTGAGCGACCTCAGGATCTCAGTGAGCGCTACCATATCTTGTCTGCTCTTCTCCCTTTCCTCAGCAGCAATCCTCCTCTCCTCTTCAGCAAGACGGGCTCTCTCAGCCTCAGCACGTGCTCGCGCACTTTCCCCCTCTTGGATCCGCGCTAAAAAGGAGGACACTCCAGCGGTGACTGACTCCATCTGTTGAGTCATCTCGGTTCGGAAGCTGGCGAAGCGCTGGTCCATCCTGGCATCAATGATTGCAAGAAGCTGCGCAGGGGGATGGATCTCGGAGATTGGCTGCGCTGATTCTTCAATGGAAGAGGAAGGTACTGTTGGAGTATACAGTAAAGCGAACTTTTAAGCGAGCTTTGTCATGTACTTAATCTCCTGTAAATAACTGAAACAAACGTTATCACATTGATGCAATCTAATGATTGCATGTATATCCACTTATCTTATATTGTAGACAATGTGGTGGGTGCGTCGTCCCACTGAAGATCGCATTGTTGGGTTCCTTATAAGATATAAAACGTATTCACAACTGAGATAGTTCTGGATAAACTATCGTTTTAGGTTGTAGTATAAACTTGAGATAACTAGTCTTGGTTATTAGTTTATGCTAGTGCGTGGTGTCGCATTGAATGGATCGCGGTGAGACGTGTTCTTCTGTTCTGACTCTATGAAGAACCAAGGTCTCGACGACTTTGATAATTCTTAACCCTAGATGTGATATTTAGATATATGCAAATGATTGTTTGTTACTTTGACTTACCATGGGTGAGAATCAAAACGATGATTCAATATACTCCGTATCTTGGGTAACAACATTATTTGTATGTGTTTATATAGTCACATTAGGGCACCGTGTCCTGGACATCCAGGTTGATGACATCCCCTTAAGGAGTTCATAAGTTTTATCGTATTAAACCCTGCAGGTGGAATTTATTCCGATACGATAATAATGTTGAGCGGGTACTACTTAAGGATTAAGATATTAATTAATTAATGCTGTCAAAGCTTTTAATTAATTAATGGATGTGCGTTATCTTAAACACGGGGAATTAATTAAGTCAAATAGAAGCCCTGATTCACATCGGGATAGGATGGCAGTTGCAACATTAATTCTCTAGTGGAATGAATTAATGTTATAAGTTCAATTTATATTCTGGGCTGAATATATGTGTTTGGACTTATGGGAGGCCCAATCCTATACCTTCTAGAGATCCCTGGCCTGGCCCAACTAGAAACCCTAGAAGATGCCTATAAATAGGATCTTATGTTGAGAGAAAAACCCTAGTTGTTGTCATACTCATAAGCTCATGTGTTGAGCGACGGTTAGGGTTTAGTTCTCTCTAACATTGTAGATCTAGTATTTTGGATTGGCATCTACGATTCGGAGGATTGCTGTCCACCCGGTATCCGATCGTGGTTCGTGGGACACAGGCTAGAAGATCTCCAGTGGAATCGATCTTCAGATCTGTAAAAGATCTATTGGTAATTCTTGATCTCCTTGATTTAATTTAATTAAACCATGTATGTTTACGTTTGGTATCCAACATCGATCGTGGGGACGATCCGCCTTCACCGGCGTGTTCCTTCAGGTACATCAGTTGCGGAAGGAGCCGTTGCTGGTGCAGATACAGCTGATTCTTCCATTGGGGCTGGCTCCTCCGCTGGCACTGCAGCTGCTGCTGGTGCCTCTGCTGATGCTGGTGCTGGCTCCTCTACTGGTACTTCGACTGCTGGCTCCTCAGCTGATTCCACCACTGGCACTGCTGCTGGAGCTGGCTGGACTTCAGAAACAACTGTGGGGGCTGTGAATTCCACCACTTGCCAGTCCATAGAATCAGGGACGAGATCGCCCGAGACAATAGGAACAGGAGGGACGGCAAGGGTCAGCCACAAACCACGAGAGGGATCCTCCGCTACCAAGTGGTCTACCAGCAAAGCGCAGGCAACCATGTCGAACAATATAGCATTGTAGGGAGGGATCCTCGGGAGGGTAACCAGCACTTTGAGGTGTCGGAGCGCGTACGTCAGCTGGTACCCCCGACTGGTGACTCGGAACTGGAGGAAAGGTAACTTGACCTTTTTCAGTGGCGGGAGGCCGGAGCTTCCAGTCAGCTGCCTATACTCAGCGATTTGCAGCAAGCGGCGCTTGATCCTCCTTGTAGACAGCTGCTGGGGGCAATCAGGATCAGTGCCCATGAAAGCATTAGCCCACTCCTCCTCCGCTCTCCAGTAGCCAAGACCCAGCCTGGCATAAAGGACCGCCCGCTGCTCCACTGTCAGCAGGCGCTGGCATCGGTCAAAAATTTGCCACCTCCGGAACTCCAGACATAGTTCCGGATCCACCCTCCAGCGTCTACGGTAGCTGGATATCATCTCGTCATTGACGGCATTCTCCACCTCCGCCGTGATGTTCTCCGCATACTCATAGAGAGTGGAATTGTAGTATTCCACTGGCTGCAGGGGCAGGCACCAGTCAGAAATTCTGGAGGCATATATCGACTGGTGGGGGAGTCCGCTGAAGGGTATGATGTTGAATGCAGATGGCTCTGGCACTCTTGAATTATAAAAAGCCATCTCCCCGCGCTGCTCCCACCGGTGCACCCCTGTCACTTGAGCCTGGAAGGTATCCTCATCAACCAGTTGATGCTCTTGGATGCAGAGCATATAAGGTCGCCTTTCAGTACGTGGACGCCTAGCTGGTGATGGAGAGGATGCTGCTGGTCGCCCGGAAGTTGATGTCGAGGCATCTGTAGATCGGGAGCGACTGGCAGGACGACGAGCCTTATCATCAATGTCTGGGAACAGATCCCTTGGCTCCATCCTCTGCACCATTGAGTAATGTGTCACCTCCTCAGCTGACTCCTGCTCTGGCTCCTCAGCCCTTGGTTCCTCTGCATCCTCGGATTCAGAACTGACATCCGAGAAGCTCGCCAGTTGTACCGGGGTGGTCGCCCGCTCTTCTTCTCCTCCACTGGCACCCCCTTGCGCGGCCAGTGGGTCTTCTTCACCTCCACCACCCCCTTGCGTGGGTGGAGGGACTTCAGCGACCTCCTCCTCCTCTTGGTACTTATCCACAAGGGATAGTACATCCTCTTCAACACCCAAGACCATCAGGCGGTTAAAGGAGTCTTCTGGTAGGATCTCGCCTGGTGCTGGTGCTGGTGGCCTCGCACTTGTGGAAGTTTCGGGCACATCCCACTTGCCCTTGGCCACCTGGCGCACCTGCTCCGCCAGTTGCGCCTGACGTCTGGCCTCATGCTCAGCCTGCACCTTTGCATTGGCTTCATCGCGGGCTGCCAGCTCAGCCTCTCTTTTACGCTGGTCGGCCAAGGCCTTCAACCTTGCCTGGGCCTGTTTCTTCCTTACTAAGGAGGCTTGCTGCTCCTTCTTTGCTTGCTCGACCAGCTTCTGAGCTCTGGTCTGAACCCTTTTTCGCTTACGGGTCATCCTCTCCAGCGTCTCTTCCTCAGTCAGTCCCAGAATGGACTTCTTGACTGGGATGGAGATCTTCCCAGACTCAGGGTCATATGCAACAGCTGACGGTGGCTGCTGGTGCTGGGAAGTCTTAGGCTTCTTGTGGGATGGCTTCTTGGTGACTGGTACCAGTTGTACATCCCGTGGGTGGATACCAGTCGCCTCAGCCACCGCGCCTTCCATGGTTTCGAAGAGAGACTCCGTCTCCAGCTTCCTCTTCAACTGAGCCCTGGCCTCATCAGTCAGTGGGAGAGCCACAGCTGGCACTTGCTCCCCCAGGTCTTCTGAGTCCTCCTCAGAAACGACCTCAGCAGGGTCCACTGCTGACTTCCCTTTCAGCCTTCGTGGCTTCTTGTAATCTGGGTGAGGCAGCTTCACCTTCGTGGCTGGTATGAAGTCGGAACCAACCAGCTGTTCCCCCTGATCCACGCCATCACCCAATTCCATCTCCAGGATGTGGCTGATCCTCAGCCCGAAGGATACGGCGTGAGCAAATCTGCCTTCAGTCGGAACAGAGATGTTCCTGTCTATATTCTCTAGCAACCTGCCAAAGAAAAATTCGGCCCAGTTGCCCTGAACTCCATCCACCAGGGCACACATCACCGAGAACTTGCGCAGGCTTAACTCGGCGTACGAGCCGACCTCGCATTGTAGCATGCGAACTACAATGTCGCACACCATTTGCCAGTACTCCTCCATTTCTGACTTCCTCATGCCAGTCCGAAAGACGGTGACCTCTGGCTTCTTCCACTGCACCCACCGCCTCCTGAATTCCACCGTATCATCCTGATGATACGTGGCCACTTCCTCTCCTTCATTCCTCAGCCCGAACAGATCGGCGAGGTATTCCGCGGTGACGGTGATCATGTGGCCAAAAACGGAAGTTGTGAACGACTTCCTGTCGTCAGCAATCACGGCCCGAGCGTAGAACTCGGCTACCATGTGGGGATGGAA
>JAPKLW010000393.1:106790-124491 GCA_026898455.1 Plectranthus barbatus | reverse complement strand
CCACATTTGCTTTGAGTTGCCGGTACTTTGAATTTCTTATAGGACTGATCGAGGTTGCGTCCTTTGTTGTTTTGACAATTATCTTGTTCTTGGTGCCTTTTACTTCCCGACTTTTGAGTATCCCAAGATGGCAGCTTCCTCTTATTCTTTGACGCCTCCACATCCAGGGCCTTTCTCAGTAATTCCTGGTAATCCAAATCAGGGAAAGTAGATAGATGGGTGCGAATTTCTTCCTTCAACCGTTCACGAAACTTCTCAGCCATTTTCTTTGGTGTATCAACGTGATGCGGCGCATAACGCATTAATTCACCAAACTTGGTGTCATATTCTTCCACGGTCATCTCTCCTTGCTCAAGCAGAAAGAATTCAATCTCTCGATCCTTTCGGTATAACCTGGGCACAAACTTCTCGTTTAGTGCTGCCTTGAAATCTTCCCAATCTAATTGTTGACGAGCAGCTGGTGCCAGAGACTTAACATACGTCTCCCACCAACGATCCGCCTTGCCTTTTAGCTGATACGTCATACAGTTGACCTTTTCTGATTCCGAACACTGCATGAGTCGAAATAGCTTCTCCAGTTCATGGATCCATTCCTCAGTAGCGGTAGGACCTTCTGTCCCATCGAAGATCGGGGGTTGCTGTTTGCGGAATGTCTCCACAAGTTTCAGAGTAGTGGTGGTCTGCACCTCCTCTGGCGAGGGTTGATGGTCGAGTCCTTGGACAGATATGCTATTCCCGTCCGACAGTGTTTTGTAGCCTGGAATTTTCTCGAATATGGGAACCTTTTCTATTATTGAAATATCATTAACGTTCTGTGTATGGGTCCTTCCTCGGCCCCTTCCTCTTCCTTGACCTCGGCCTCTGCCGCGACCTCGTCCTCTTCCTACAACTTCCATGTTCCCTGACATTCTGCAATGTCATAATCAGTTAACGAAGAATTAACTTTTCCTTAGTGGAAAAACGAACGACATTGATCCTAAGATTGATACCTTCTATAGCCAACACCACATCAACAATATTTATCAACCAAAATCTAAACAATTATACGAAGTAACAAATCAACAGTCATAATAAAACATGCATATATATAGCGAATTCAAGAGTACAAAAGGTGATCGACCAACGAAAGTCTCAGTGTCATCCTTAACAGTCTCTGACACTTTTGACTTGCTAAAATATTCACTACCTGCGATGCCAACTACTACGATCATCGTTAAAACATTAAACCGTAAAAGCACATGCAGTAAAACGTGCTGGTTCCCTATCAAAAGTAACATTAAACCATTGGCATAACCCTTCAGATGGAACTTTCTCATCCTCTTCTAACTTGGTGTACTTCTCTGTTCGTCTTCACTTGCTAATTGGTATACCTCCGTAACCCAGATGCACATTTATTGGCAAAGTGTCCAATTCCTCCACAGGCATAGCACTTGATTGCTCCTCTCCGGCATTCCCCAATGTGGTTCTTCCCGCACCTATGACACTTCCGTTGACCCACATCTCTCTGTCTTTTCTGATTCTTTGACTTTTGCTGATGGGGTCGTAGATGTTCTTCCCACTTCCTTTTCAGTACATGTGACGAAAATGCGTAGGACTCTGGTGGCAATACTTCTAACATTGCAGGCACTTGGATGTTCCCGCGGGGACTGAGGGGTGGATGTCCCAGTGCGATGACCCTATGGATAAGCTCAGCTATAAAGGGTCAGAAATTTCCAACACGCTCCCGAGTATCTGGGCGGCAGTAGCTGTGGGTGGAAACCAACACCGAAACCCATGGGGCCCACCTGTCAGGAACTAATTCTATTGTCCAATCCATAGCCTCGTATCCACTGACTCCCAAATGCTCCACTCTCTCCCATTCAGTCAGATACACCGCTAAGACTGAAGCGAATCCTTCTTCGGAAAAACAGGGGTGAGCACGAAATTGACGAACAATAATATCTTCAGCAGGTTCCATCTGCCACGACAATAAACTGTTAGTACCCAACAAGTATAATAATACGAACACCACATTCCATACACCAATATCCATGATTTTGTCATAGTGACATTATTGTCCTTCAACAGACCATGCTAAGGAACCTTCGGATCCTCGTACTTACATATTGACTCACTTCGAGTCTGATTACATTCGTCAAGCTTACCGTGTGCATTTTGCACGCTCAACTCCCAAAATCACTCTCTTAGTCCTCAGTCAAACTAACTCTGACTATTGCACTTACCAATCAAGAAACTTTCAGTTTCTACTCCACCAAAATCAAGGTTCTAATTTTAGTCATCCACGGGTGTTGTGAAACGGCACCCTTAACGACTCCAATCTATTTCAACTTAACCAAAACCAAGTCAGTTTAAGTTTTCCCCAAATTAATACCCTTTTCAAGGCTAACAGTTAGTCTGTCATTTCCTGATTCATCCTAATCTAACCTCCAAGGTTAACACAATACTCCAATCAAATTTAAACAGCTCAACTCTCGAATTAACACATCTTTTAAGAAATATTACAAAAATTTACACTGCTTGCATAATTCCTTTCTAAATCGATATTTTGAAATCACGATTTCAAAGGCCACCTCACTGGTGCCAAAACCAAACAATTTCGTCAATTTTTTTTTAATAATCACGAGATTTTCTCACAACACAACATCAATCACTTTCTTTCAACACATCGAGCATACTTTTCATCAACACCTTCAATCACTCCTCCCATCAACACATGAGCTCAAATCAACTTCAAATCACTTCCAATCCATATATAGAATTACTTCAAAACCAATTCAGTCACAATCAACATTGTGCTATCTTTTCAAAATCTCATTTAACTTCAAAACGTTTTAAGTGACTCAATCACTAAACAATCTTGCAAGCAGGTAACTTTTAAAACTTTCAAAAACGTACCTCAGGTCGTGCAGGATGGAGTAGGGTGTAAAGTACGAGCAGTCCCTTAAAACAACATTCAAAACCAAAAAGTTTAAACACTTGAAGTTTTCGAAGCGGTTAGTTTCAGAACAATTTCAAAACAATTTCAGAATAGTTTTAAAAACCTATGCTCTGATACCACTTCTGTAACGCCCCCATTTGACCTTCCCAACTTTATGGCGCGCTACAGTCGTGGTCGATGGTTTTCAATCATTTTCATAATTTAAAACAGCAGAAGACTTGTAAATAAATGATAAGGAAGTTAAACCACATGCATTTGTTAAACATTTGTTTTCTCAAAATGTTCAAAACAAGGGAAGGAAAATGTTTCAGAGCGCAGTGCAGCAGTGTGTGTGTAGCATAGTGGAGATATGCATATGAAGATGCATATCTCAGGATCTATTTCTCAAAAATCTTTACAAAACCCCTGCATCGTCTTTACACCGCCGTTCTTCCATCCTCGCTGTTTAACCTGCGTATTTTAGAAACAATACGAGGGGCTGAGTACTCATGTACCCCGTGGAGACGTGCCCAAAAACATACATTTTATATATGAAAGCTATGCCAACACACACAGATAAACACGGGTAACTGGAAGTTGGCCTACTTCCGAGTTACGATGAATAGCTGGGAATGGACTAACCACTCTACCCACTATCATCAATTAGTGCACTAGTCTCAATATGTCACCTTGAGACCCGATCGATTTAGGAAAGAAAAGAAATACACCGCCTTATCCCCCTAGGGCTTCAGTACTCCAGCTGAACAACCCGAGCTCATAAACAAGTAGGTTGCTAGCCTTCAATAACTGATTCACAAGACTAGCTCAAGTACCAGAAGTACTTGGCTCTCATCTTAGTGATTGGACTCTCTGATGATAGCAGTCAACAGAGTAACAGATATGTAACATAAAACATTTTAGGCATAGTCAATCAATTTAAAACAAAACATTTTCACACACATTTTAGAAACTGAGCACAAGGCTCAAAAAGGCATTTACTTTTACTTAAAATAGTTCCCACCTGGTGTTAGGCTTCAAAAGTTAGATGCTTTCCCGCTAAATGTGTAATTGAGCTTGCTTTCCTCAGTACTTATCCTCCTACAACAATATCAGGGTCACCAAGTTAGGACGGACGATCTAGGACAATGACAAGTTTAAACAAATTCAAACCAATTCTCTATCATCTTATATCTTCCCTAATTCCTTTCATTCGACCCAACACGGTTTAAGACTTAAAATCCATATTCAATCTCATTGAAATTCATATTCCAAGACCAAACACGTATCAAATCATATTCTCATGCTCAACATGCTTCCCGTTTCATAATTTAAACTTATGGGTTAAAAGGATTCGAAAAGGGATGAAAAATAGCTCAAAAACCATGGTTTATACTTCAAGGTCGAAGCCCATTCCGAACGGAACTCGTCCGTCCCGAACGGGATGGACGACGAGCAAATATTTGCCCGGCCGAGGGCCATCCCGAGCAGGACCAACCCATCCCAAACGGAATGGAGCCCTGGCTCGCGATCCTTGCCCGTTCGAGGCTCGTCCCGAGAGGGATGCCTCTGTCCCGTTCGGGACGAGTCGTCTTCTCCGACGAACTCGCCGGTTTCTACCCTGAAACTCGCATTTTCTCACGATTCCTCCGTCCGATCTTACATGCAATGACACTAATCGACTCCCTAGACACTCTAGAACACGAATATAACAACAAAACGTCGAAAATATGGAAGAAATCGGGAACAGAAATGGCTCACCGGAGCTCCTCCACACACGGCGGCGAATGCGATTTCCGGCGACAAAACTGAACTTTCTCGACGTCCGTAAGCTCCCTACAACCTCAGGAACACGACTAAATCGTTAGAACACCGTTTAATGGCCGGAATAACAAGATTAAATTCAAAAATCTAATAATCGTACTACACACCCACCTCAACTTCTCTCTTCAATATCTCGGTCGTTTCTCGCCCTCTCGGCGTCCACGAGTACTCAAACCGAAGCTATGAGAACGTACTTCAAGATGGTGGTGGTGGCTCGTCCGATGGTTGCCGAAGTTGGCCGGAAATATAGTCTGACAGGAATGGAGTAGATGGAAGTGTTTTTCTCTCTCTAACCTTATATTATAAGGTGTATAATGATATAATTTCTCATATATCTGAATAAAATTCCCCTTTTTAATGTATAATAATTCCTCCATTATCCTCAATTTTACACATAATTATGTATATACATTATATACCTATACTCCATAATACTAAATAAATCCAAACATATATATATATATTCATCTCCATAAATCACATCTCATTTCCAATAATCTTGATTAATTTCTCCAAAATATAAATACCAAGCTCAATATAAATTCTCCAAACACCAATAAATAGTTTCAAATATCTATCAATTGGGAATTATTTCTTTATTAAATCCTCAAAATTTATACAAGGTTGAGTTTTATACACGGGGTATTACACTAACCTGAGACCTTCCCATAAAATAATACTATAGTATTATAAGAATTTACATGAAATTTATAACAAAATTATTTCATTATTGAATATTTAAAAATATTAATCTTTCATTACTTCACAATTTCACCCGATTTTAGGAAAAGACAAAAATGCAATTATCTATCCACCTAATTATTTATTATTTCACAACTACATCCATTAATTTACGATCATAAATATAAAATTCATAGAATAATTATTTCATTCACGAATATTTTAAAATTAAAATGCATATATTATATAATTTCTCTAATTTAATGTAGATAATTAAATCATAATATATGTATATTTATAACTTGCAAATATCTTAATCTTTGTTTAAAAAACTTTCTTATATTTTAATATTTCCAACTAAACATGATATTTTAAGTTAAACTTGCATATCCAAAAGTGTCATTTTACTTTCAACCGTGACAATTTTCGCAGATAGTTTCTTAAGTAATGATAATGAATAAAAGTCAAGGTCAATTATTGAAACAAGTTGGTCTATTTTTTAAAGTTCCTATTTTCAATCATAGACAATTATATGTTATTTTTTCATGAGCAATGCGTCGTATCTTAAGTTCTTAATTTGTAAATCCAATAACACTGAAGTGACATACGACAAAATGTAGCGTTCAAAAATATTTTTTCAAAATTTATAATATTAGTTTTATTTTAATTATTAAGTATTTTTATACATAAAACTATATATGTAGCGCCGGATATACAAATAATTGAATAAAATATCAGTTCTTAATAATAATACAACATATAAAAAATAAATACAAATTAATCTTAATATTTTATATAAATCTAGAATTTAGTATTAAGTGGAAGAAATCTTTGGCTCTTCACACCATCTTTATTTTTAGCCCTCATTCTTCTTAAAACCAGTTAATAAAATAATTATTGGGAAAACTATGAATTTTATCCCAAATAATTGAGTTTCTGGGAATTTTATCCCAAGTTAGGTTAGGGAATTTTATCCCAAATAATTGAGTTTCTGGGAATTTTATCCCAAGTTTTCTAGGTTAGAGAATTTTATCACAACTTTTAATTTTGCTTGGAATTTCATCCCAAATACTAACTTTGTTACATATTTGCTGAATCACTATTTTTTTAACATGTACACGTCTATGTAGAATTTTTTTTATCCAAAGAAAAACAAAAGCACGTAAGCAATTTAAATCCAAAATCCCTAAATTCTCAAATACTTCCTTCTTAAATCTCGTCTCCTCCTCCCCTCATTCCTCAACGGTGGGATTTTTGATCATTTTTTTATGTTGGTTAGAGACCCATCGATGAGGTCAAACCTCTAGCACAAAACAAAGAAAGAGATCTAAAATCACTTCTTGCGCGTTGAGAGATACATCTCAGCCGCTGCAGAAATTGAGCAAGCAGCGCGCGGTTGTTACACAGATCACATAAGCTTCACTGCAGCTGAGTTCGTGGAGATGCGGGTGCTCGATGCATGCTTCATCATCGCATTAGTTCAAAAATTCCACCGTTGAGGATTGAGGGGAGGAGACGGGATTTAAGAAGGAAGTATTTGAGAATTTAGGCATTTTGGATTTAAATTGCTTATGTGCTTTTGTTTTTCTTTGGATAAAAAAAAATCTACATGAACGTGTAAATGAAAAAAAAATAGTGATTCAGCAAATATGTAACAAAGTTAGTATTTGGGATGAAATTCCAAGCAAAATTAAAAGTTGGGATAAAATTCCATAACCTAGAAAACTTGGGATAAAATTATCAGAAACTCAATTATTTGGGATAAAATTTCCTAACCTAGAAAACTTGGGATAAAATTCACAGAAACTCAATTATTTGGAATAAAATTCATAGTTTTCTCAATAATTATTTTATAAAAATTCACTTCATGATAAACTCATTTATGGTTGTATGTAATAAATTTATGCTTATTGTAAACTCACATTAATTTGATAAAATTATACATAATATTTAATATACATATATAATTATTGTATTAATTAAATATAATATTTTCGTGCAACATACGGGTAAAATACTAGTTATTTATATATATATATATATAAGAATTAAGTATATTCTTTCGACAGTAATTAAAATATGTGTATTTATATATAACTAAATAATTAAGTGGGACATCATCAATTTTATATATATAAAATATTTAATAACAACAAAATATCATGACTTCCATAATTTTTTTAAATATACTACAGTTACTTTATTAAAAAAATAAATACAAGTATAATTTCCTCAATCATCAAATTGAGCTCACTCTGTAAATTTGCTTCTTATTTTTGTAAATTTTGTGCATGCTTTACTCTTTACTAATCTTATTAATTTTATATACGTTGTAATAACTTATTATATAACTATATATAATACATGACATTAATGAAAACATTTAAAAAAAGATTTGCCCCTTATGAAATTATTATTGTATAGATCACAATTATATTCAAACCTTTTACAGTTTATCAATTTATTTTGCTTAATCTCAACCCTACATGTGAGGTTTGGTTATGAACTTCGCCGTGGATTGATAGCACTCAAGTGAGAGGGAAAAAAAAACAAGAAAAATGGACTACAGTTTGATGGAAATGGTCACTCTTATCAGATCAGAATATCTCAATTGCTGCTGCCAAGCCAGAAGAATGGATTCATGCAAAAACAAGGAACAATTCATTCTCTCACAATACAATAATCAGATTCACACGAGCACACCTGATCATCCATCATTCGCACGCGATCTTGGTGTCGAAGCTGCTGAGGCAGATGGTGAACGCCTGGAAGGCAGAGATTGGATACTGATAATCCATGGTGAAGATGTCCTTCCCAACCTTCCCGAATTGGAGAATAACATTCTCCTGCTGCTGCTCTCCGTTATCGAGGGATGCAACAAGCTGGAAGTTCTTCACTGAGGCGACTGTAACGCGCCCGTTGAAGTTCAGGCACCAGCACTGGAGTTGGTCGTGCCATCTGGGAGACTTGTTTCTCAGAACTAGCATTTCGTCTTTTGGTGTAGACAATGGCCCTGAACGGAAACTATCTGAGCGGGTGGATTTTGACCTGAAAAAAGGGAGGGAGGGAAAAGAATCAAAGTTTCCTGGCAGGAAGGCAGTTTGCGTTGGAGCAACACCTCCGGGTTCGGTTGCAGAAACAGGTATAGTATCCATCATGCACTGCATCCGCCTTGGTCCCCTGTATGACCAAACTTGTTTATATTACAGCAATCGATGTCAATGCATTTAATCATCCCATGTTTTGATGTGCCAACACAAACACAATCACAAACCATGATTGTAAAATTCGCTAAACACTAGTCGGAAGCTCATGTATATCCTAGTGCCTAGACGGGGCCTAGGTGCCTTCTAGACTTAACTTAATAGGTAAGCTGATCTTTTACATTTCAAATATACAAATTTTTGTAAATAAAAAAAATTACTTACATTTTCATTATTTTTAAAAAATTAATATAAAAAAGGCACTTAGGCCTACTAGGCGAGTAGGCGGCACCTAGCCCACCTAGGCGCTGATTACTTGCCGGCGTGCTTAGAGATACCAATGAGGTGATTTTCGGTTTGGCTAGGGGCCACGTAGGCCGATTTTACAACAGAGGCACAAAGACAACATTTTCTGCTGGCAAGATGGTGGTTTGAAAATATTAGTGCCCTCATCATGTTGACATTGTAACATGTACACACCAAAAAAACTAACCTATTATTTTCGCGTCCACATCCCTAATTTAAAGGAAAGGGAGTTCATTCTTGGAAACGTTAGCAGAAACACAGCGACAATCAATCCAAACACATAGTTTGTCATGACATTCATATGAAAATACTACAGGAGGGATTGATTCCTCACCTCGAGCCCAAGACATTCAACTCGTACGAAATATGGGCCACCGGATAGTTACCAGCCGGGACCCTAGGAGATATTTGTCTCATTCCAATTAACCTTGTTGAACGAGATTTAGCTACTTTAGCTCCCGCATTTGGGGGCTGAGCATCATAGATTGTGAACTTGGTCCCAAAAAAATTAGACCTGTCATTTAACCTCAATGAGACAATATTTGATTGTCAAAATGGAAGTAAGAACCCATAACGGATCTACCTCAACTTCCCGATGTAGTTGTTGCTGCCCTTAGATACATCTGCGGCATTCAAAGATATTATATAATCTGTGCAAGTTGGTCGTCGACATCTTCGAGCAGCAAGAAGAAACTTCCCATTATCATTAGAAGCTGTTGGCAAGAAAAACGACATGAATACTCGACATGGCTTGACAATTGAGGCAACTTATACATTTTTCGGAAAATCAGAAAAAGAAAAACGATAAAATTGCTACTGATCAATAATAACAATGCAAGCTAGGTCAACAAAAGTATCAATTTTTTTCAGTAAGGGAGAGGGGCTCAATTTGAGCAGTTTACCTTGATTATAATTAAGGTATAAATGATATGTTTGAGTGCTTCGATTCCGCTTAATGAAACATTGGATTAGGGTGTTTCTTGGACCAGGCTGTAGAGGCAGCAAAAGAATTTGTTTTAGGACTCACAGCAGAGAGGAATACAAGATTTACAAGAATGCATGTTATTAAAACTGGTCAACAATAAATCAAGCAGTTATACTAAGACACCCAATTCCGATTTACATTATCTATAAAAACTTCCGACATGGTTAACAAAGACCAGCAGGATAGAGCAATATTTAAACTTCAAAAACTAGCAAGCACTCCAGGTGCATCTGAATTTATCTTGATTTGTAAATTTTTTAGGAAGAGCACAATATCATCGGAAGGTATGACCCATATTTTTTACATCCATATCATTTGTGCTGTGAAATATGGCACTGAAAATTAGTGCCTGCCGGCTGGAAAAGGTTTCACATAAAACTCAGGTAATTCATACAAGCAATCACTCAAACTGTACACAGCTCACACCATTGATAAGGAGCAAAGGGATATCAAATATGTAGTGATAGACTGATGCACACATATCAGAGACACAGAAAGGAAACAAAGGGCAAATATTGAATATTAGATTAGAATTTTAGATAAATATAATTCATCGTCATGCAATTATTTATTTTATACGTAGCCCTCGGTCAAGTAGAATTAGAGTTGGAGTCATCAGTATTTAAGAGGGAATCGATTGTAATATTTGGTATGCTTTTAATGGTTTACCGTTTATGTGAAGGGCAGACAAGAGTTTGATTTTGGGTTTACGCTATTGCATTTGCTTTTCTCGAGTTTGGCAATCAACTCTTAACTCTATCATGTAGCTTTTGTCATCTCTTTCTCCTAAACTCCTATCCTAAATGCCAACAAGCTGTAAAACCACAAGACCTGCCCTTCACATATTCACTAGCTAGCACATCTCTAGAGAGCCGCATTATGATTCAAGATTGTCTTTTTATTCCAAAGTTCTGAAAAAACTACCACACTATAAATTCAAAAAGCAGCTACAGTTTGGACAATATTTTCAACTTAATCTTCTAGAGGACCGAAAGAGAGAGCTCTAAATGTTCATGTAGAATCTAAACATCAAAAGAAAGACTGAAAGAAAGCATCAAAGCATGCAGATGGAAAAGGACATCGAGCACCAGAACACAAACCTGCTTCACAGAAATTGGAAAGGTCACCTTTCCAGACACTTCCAAGTTTCTAACAATTTCCTTCATGATTTCTCTCCAGCTCCTACAAACACCAGCACAATCAACAACATGCTTCCTCGAGGGCCAATCACATTCTGATTCCTCAATGCGCATAAGCACGTCCCTCAAAAGCTCCGGAGGCAAATTCGCCCAGCAGCTCTGCCTAAGAGCATCCACAGCAGTCACCGGCAAGTCCTCGACTACCCGGTGAGACCTAGACCTCCCAAACCTCCCTTCAAACCCCTTTCTAGATATGCTCCCAAATTCACCCCTCATATCCTGAAGTATACTCTTGAATGACATAATTCCAAATAATGCTAATCAAATCCAAGAACAAAACCTCCCTCCGCCTATAGCAGTCAATACAGATCAAAACCCTCTAAACATTGATCCTAAAATTTAACTTTTGATGACAAAAACATCAAAACCAGTAACAATAATCCTCAAATAAGACAATTAAAAAAAAGGCTTTGGCCCCATAAAACATGCTAAAAAAGTATTCCAACTAAAACCCCGACAAAAGCAATCTTAATGACGAACCGAAATATTCCAGGAACAACACCTATTGAGAATTTCCAGCACATAATCCCTAATCTAGAGCTTCAAATCGAGCAAAATAATAGGGTTGGCATAAACTAAAAACTCAATATTTACACAGCGAAGTAAATGCGAAACAATCCCGCATAAAAAAAAATCCCGCACACACGCGCAGAGTCCTCCAACGACCAGGAGACTAACAGATCTGTACAAAAACTCGATCTTTTTCTTACATGGCTAATTTTACAGAAGTAATCACACAAAGGGGTGCTTTCACCCAAGAAATAACCAGTTTCGGGAAACCCATTTGGTGCTTGATTTGAGTCTGATAAACTGTTCACATAATTAGGGGAGAAATGGAGTGAGAGTGAAGATTGAGGAGGATTAGGGTTGGTGGGAGAGCGTGTGTGGAACACTTTTATGATGCTTTATGATTATGAATTATGACTTGGGTTTTTCTCAATGGGTGAATGGGGATATCATTTTGCATAATTATAATTATAATATATATGCTATTTTTAATATTCATATTAATCAATTGTTTGAATAGCATAAAGCTTTATAATGCCTTTTTCATTTTATAATGACGATACATGGATTCACTTCAAGATAAAGGTGACCATTTTCTATACGATATCATAATCTAATATGAATTGATAAATCTTTTTTATTAATATAATTCGACATGAATTTATAAAATAATGATAGATTTAAATTGACATTTTCAGATTTTTATTGGACTGATATAATAAAAAAACTTAATGTCAAATTTAGAACGGATCAAATAATCCGCTAATCGAATTCAAAATAAATTTATAAGAAAGTATTTTATTTTATTATTTAATAGTTATTAAATATAACTTTCTTATTTATGTTATTGCAATTTAATTTAATCATTATTATCGTATTAATTATTTCTCTCGGCAAATTCTCAAATGAGACGGTGTCATTATTTTATTGTGAGACGAATTTAATGATGTATTTAATTTATTGAAATGATGTATTTTTTTTTATTGAAAATGATGTATTTCTTTGTTATAAATAATGTAACTTTTTACAAAAAAAAATAATGTATTTAATTTATTGAAATGATGTATTTCTTTGTTGTAAATAATATCATTTTAAGATGTATTTAACTTATTGAAATGATGTATTAAGGTCCGTCTTACAATAAAAAAATGGTGAGACCGTCTCTGAGGAGACAAACTCTTTTTCATCATGTTAATCATATCAAGTTATTACTAGATTCTTATTATTATTTTGTTATAAGATTTTTATAGTGTTTATCAAATTTAATTCTTAGTGAATTGTTATCATGTCAATCAAATTAGATTTTATGGAATTTTTTATAATATGTGATTGTTTATGAATTTAATGATTAAATTACTAATAATTCGATATAGAGTTAGTCTCTTGAGAGACGTCTCACAATTTTTTATTGTGTGATGATTCTAAATAAATCATTTAAATAAGTTAAATACATCATTTCATATTTTAATACATTATTTCTTTTACTGCAAATGAATTACAATATTTGCAATAATAAAATGCATCACTTCAATTAATTAAATATATTATTTCAATAAATTAAATCCATACGGTGAGACCCTTTTATTTGAGTGTTTGTAATCAATAGATCACTCTAAAAAACATGGAATCAAATTTTTCATTGACCATATTTTGAGATCCAATCCAACACAGTTAAATAAGTTATTAAAACTCATATAATATTTTTTTTTCCTTTTTTCCGACAGAACTAAACTTAAATAAGCCTTCTTCTTCTTCTTCTTATTATTATTATTATTATTATTATTATTTATTTTTCTGTTTGGCATTTTCAAAGATTGAATATGTTGCAAATTTTAATAAATTGAAGTGAAGAAAATTGAAAGGTTTTTGTAACCTTTATTGTGAGACCTTTTGCATGGTCTCATAAACTTGTTTAGAGTAATCACACTTGAAATGAAGTCTATAAATAGAGCTCTTATTTTCATTTGTAAAACATACTAACAAATATCTTCTCTCTAGTTTCTCTCATTCTTCGTTTGAGTTTTTCTTAGCTCGTGTTCTTAGTTTGAAGAAGAAGCTTCTTTCTTCTTTTTTTTTTCTTTAGCTTTTGTTCGTTCCTTGAGCTAATTTGTTGGTTTGTGATGTCTTTGATCAAGTTCAAGCATCGTTTTATATCGCCGGAAATACATCGTCGTTGTATCCTGGAAACCAATCAGGCATATAGGGTGAATTTGGTTTAAGCAAACTCTGATCTCCATAGACCTCAGATTTCCTAATCTTTGTTACTTTGTCCACATAAAGTTAGTGGAGGTTCAAGTTGTTGTTCCCACAAAGATGTAATAGTCATTCTGTTGAACCATATATTCAACAATCTTAAAACCAAATTAAGCTTCTAAAGATGTCAATTGAACAGAGAAATGATGTCGCTTTTGTTGCCACTACTGTGAAGGGCGGTACTGTCAATGTTCCCATCAACCATGCTGACAAGCCAGAGAAATTCAATGGCTTGAATTTCAAACGTTGGTAACAAAAGATTTTCCTACTTGACAACATTGAACAGCGATAGGTTCTTGACCGAAGATGCTACAACTCTGGGAGAAGATGCTGATGCTCAAGTTGTCATTACGCTTAATGCATGAAAGCACTCAGATTTCTTATGTAGAAATTATGTGATCAACTACTTGGTGGATACATTGTATAATATATATAGTTCCATAAGCTCTGTGAATGAACTATGGGAGTCCTTGGAGAAGAAGTACAAGATTGAAAATGTTAGAGCTAAGAAGTTTTTTGTAGGTCGATTTCTTGACTACAAGATGGTTGACTCAAAGACCGTGGTCAGTCAAGTACAAGAGCGCCAAATAATCTTGCATGAGATTCATATTGAAAAGATGGTTGTGAGCGAAACTTCCCAAGTAACTGCTATAATTGCAAAGATACCACCAAGTTGGAAAGATTTCAAGAACTACTTGACTTATAAGGAAAAATAGATGATTTTGGAAGAGCTCGTTTTGAGACTTTGCATAAAAGAAGACAACAAGTACTATGACAAGAGGTTGTTCAACCCTCAAGAGGCTAAAGCTAATGTGATTTAGCATGGCGTGAGCTCAACAAACGGATTAACTTTGCAGGCAAAAAACAATTAGGGCCAAAGAAAGAGAGCTTCAAGAAGAAGTTCACAAGCAAATGTTACAACTGTAATAATCTTGGTCATAGAGCTGCTAATTGCAAAAAGCCTCAAAGAAACCAAGAAGCCCACATGGTAGAGAACATCACAAACGATGTTGATGTGATGCACCTGGTTGCTGTGATCCGAAAGGTGAACCTTGGAGGTTCAAACCCACGTGAATGGTGGATTGATACGGGTGCTACCCGTCATGTATGTTCAAATAAGGATTTGTTCAATGATCTTATTGAACAGGTGGATGCCGAGAAGATTTTTATAGGAAATCCTGCCACATCAGATGTGAAAGGCCTTGGAAAGGTGGTTTTGAACATGACTTCTGCAAAAGAGCTAACTCTCACCAATGTGTTGTATGTGCCTGAGATTTGTAAGAATCTTATCTCTGGTTCATTGTTAAGCAAACATGGCTTCTGCATGGTGTTAGAGTCAGATAAGGTTATCTTGACCAAGAATGGAGCATTTTTATGAAAGGGTAATGAATGTAATGGACTTTTTAAGCTCAATGTAATGGTTTTCAAGCCCACTTCTAATAATAAAGTGAACTCTTTCGTTTATATGCTTAAGTCTTCCATATTATGACATGGTAGACTAGGACATGTCAATTTAATACCTTGCGCATGTTAATGAGTTTGAAAAGAATACCAATGCTCCATATTGATTGTACACACAATTGTGAGAGTTGTGTTGATACGATCCTCGCCGAAAGGTTAAGATCGCAGCCCAGGAACTTGACAGAAAAATAGATAACTCACGCGGAAACGGAATAGAAATTGATATGATGGGGAAAATCCAACACCTTTGGATTCAAAAACCTTCAAATATCGTAGTCCAGGATAATTCTCCTACGACCTAAGAAAAGAATTGATCCAACAACAATGGATATAATGAAGACGCCACAAACGGATGTGAATGTTCGGTAATTTTGAATTTCAAGGTAATCCACAGAAATTCATGAGTTTTCAGAATGGGAGAAATAACTCACAAAATTATTATTGAACTGAAAACTGAATAAATCAGTCCATAACAAGGACTATATATAGGCAAACTTAAATCCTATTAAGGAAATCAAATCCTAATTTCATAAGGAAATCAAATCATAATCTGATAAGAAATCAAATCCTAATAAAATAAGGAAATAAAATATATCTAAAAGATAGAATTCAAAATTACTTAAATAACTAACTACCAAATCTCATCAAGACAAATCAAATCTTCATTGAATCTTTTTGAAATATCTTGATAATTTTTGACAAGTAGATCTCCAACGTTCCCCTCCTCTTCAAAGGGATTTGTCCTCAAATCCACGTTTGCACTGGACTCAATGGACCACCTTACGTTGCCATTGGTTGTCTTGTTTGGCACATCATCATGTTTAAACTCTGGCAATTTTTTCTCTTCATGCATATTTTTTTTTGGATTAATAGTTCTTGCATAAACAACATTATGAACTATTTCCCTCTCGACCTTTTCCTCCACTGCCTTCACTGATTCCGAGCCCTCATGTATATCCACTTGACTCTGTACACTCAAAGTTTCACTAGTAACAATAGTGAGTACAAATGACATTGTGATCTCTTCCTCAACTTCATCGAGACCGTCCAATGGTGTATGAACTCCTATATCTTTTTTTTTTGAATTGAAGGACTCATCGACTAAGATTTGGTTTCCACCAATGCATGTTCCACCATTGACTGAAGCTTTCAAAGGAGAAGTAACTATCTGGTTGAATCTTCCACCTAGCTTGTCTATGGCTCATCTTTTTGTTGCCCAAATAACCATCATCTTGATTTTTTCCTCTTCCGATCTTACTAGTATTATGATAACCAACCTCCAATGCATCAAGTCGTTGATGCAACATCTCAATCTCTGACTTCACCATCTTTCTTAAGTCATATTTTAAAACATTCATCATATACCTCATCTGAATTCTAGCATCATCATCGAATTCTTCATATTCAGTTCTAGACATTCTGCTCATAGGACATCACGACAAAGCGGTGACACCAGTAGATCTCATCGAGATGTCTTCGCGAATTCCATGCCTGTATAAGTCAAACGGGTTCTTTGTTTTTGTGGGAATCGGATAACCGACTAGAGGCTGTTCAACACAACACATGTTTAGATTGATGTCATCATCACTTCATACTTCAGATTAATATATATACCAAGAATGGGTTTCTTAGTCAAGATATAGAGCATACCATTGTAGGAGAATGGAATTGCATGTCGTACCCTGGTCCATGAGGCTGATTTGTCTACCATCCACCAACTCCGGGAATGAAAGAGGGATAACCTGCCGAAGTGAAAAGATCCTGCAGAGCATTGTGCATACATTTGAAAATAACATTAAAAATATGGATACTAATTCATATTTTTTTTTGTAAATAATACAAGTAGAGAGTTAGTACCTCTGGAATTTCATTCCTAGCACTAGGTGAAGGATTGGCAGCTGGTAATGATTGCACGGTTGGAGCACTCTTCGTTCTCCTCAAATCATCCGATGCAGATGATCTGTTCCTTTGCTGCAGTTAGGAAAATCATCAATTTTCTTCTCATAGGTAGATTTGATGTTGTTTTTGAGTGTTTTAGTGTTTGATGTGTGTAGGAGGAAGATTAAGCATAAATCCACGAGTTTGAGCCAATTTTGGATAAATTTTAACCCAAATCTTGCATGTGTAAAATTGATTTTGACCCAAACGGAGAATGAAGAGCTGAAAGTGTGGAACAGAGCCGAATTTTGACCCATATCCGGTTGGTTTCGGTCTAAATCTTCCTCAGTGAAAAAGATTTCGACCCAGCTCATTTGGTTTCAGTCAAAATCTATCTTACAGAGGCAGATTTCGACCCATCGCTTCTTATCCCGGTCAAAATGGATCGGGTTTTGGTGGATTTTCCAGAATAGGGGTCCATTTTGGTCGA
>JAPKLW010000393.1:90837-101790 GCA_026898455.1 Plectranthus barbatus | reverse complement strand
GATCGGGTTTTGGTGGATTTTCCAGAATAGGGGTCCATTTTGGTCGAAATCTGATCATCCTGAGCAAAATTTTTGAGAGGTTACTAACTATAAAAGGGGTAAAATCAAGTTGGCTTGGGACTTTTGACAAATTTTTGGCAGTTACTCACTTTCAAACACTTCCAAACTTCTCAAAACACAAAATTGAAGGGAAATCAAAGCTAGATCCATCTAGAGAAGATTTGAAGAGGAAGGTGAATATTGGGGCTTAGAAATGAACAATTGGGGAAAATCTATCTCTCTCTCTCTCTCTCTCTATCTTGTAATGAAAATTTCTCAATTTGTAATTCAATTGTGCCAAATCCAAGGTATGAGTAGCTATACCTTTTGAGGATGTTGGATTGAACAATGTAATGAATATTGTGGATTAATTGAATGCTTGTTTACTTTCCTCTTGAGCCTTACAACATTCTTGGGCTTATTCTCATTCATTCAATGTAGTCTTACACCAATTGTTTGATAAATTGACATCTAGGTTGTAGCCAATACGTAGATTTCGATGTCGTGATAAATGTTGTTGTATGTAAGTATAGATCCAATCAGTTGTGAGGTGAATGCTCGTAGATCATGAATTTACATGCTATTTAGAGTGATTTAAGATTATATAATGTAACCGTTTGATAATTCTAGATCATCTACAATTGACTCGCCGGTGCTAAGGGGGTTAGTTAGTGTAGGGTGGATTGATCATCTTTCTAGGAATTAAATTTGGTTTGCATCATTCAATTGTTCATTGTTTGTCAATTGCAAAGTTCATTCCAATATCATGTTTTCCTCATTGTTGAATCCTATTAGTTTGTGAGATCTTACTTGCTATTAGTTTGTGAGATTATGTTGATTTTGTATAGTGAACTGTTGGTTGATATTTATTTGATTGAATTACTTGATTTCTTAGTGCATTTTTAGTTGAATAGACTTTATTTATTGCCTAGAATAGAAAGAAACTCAACGACTAGAATTTGCTTGGATATAACAAGTCACATTAATATCCGGTAGTTTGAGCGGGCGAAGTGAGAAAACTTGGATTGATATTATTCTTGAGAGGGACTTGTTTGCTTGTCAATTAATTTCCACACCACTCATGCGTAAAAGATCATGCGTCATGGACCTGGTTTGTGTATGACAAATCGATTTTCTATATGGGAAGGTTGGTTTTGGTGGTATATTAACTTAGATATTATCTAAAGTATAACTTATTTGTGATGTCCTTGCTCAGTAGGATAATATGGTCTTGGTTAGTCTCCAATTATTAATTCTATTTATCTAAGGAAACTTACATGAATTGGAATTAAAAGATCGGAATTGAAAGATGTAGTTGGTCAAGTGTTTTGTTGTAAACGTCCACATGTGTGGCTTGCGATAAAATTACTTGGGCAATTGGAGGAAACAATAATATTGATTTATCATAAGGTTGCAATATTTATCTGTTTCAATAGTTTGCGATTATGTTTTAATTTCTGCTTTAATTTATTATTTTCGAACATATCTTTACCAAATGTGATCAATATCTTAGCACAAAACCAATTAATTGGCCCTGAATTTTGATAATGGAAATGCAACTTGGATTACATCCTTGTTGTAGAGGAACACAAGTTTGTCCTTGATGAGCCGCAACCGGCGACTCCCACTACTACATCGACTGCTGAGCAAGTGAGTCACTATAACAAGTGGCTCAAGTCAAATAATATAGTGAAATGCTATATGATGACTGTTATATCCAAGGCGCAAAAACAACAACATCATTCATATGATAATGCTTGACATCATGGACAATCTCGCAGCGACCTATGGTAAGTCAGATCGAGCTGTTAAATTTAATCTCATGAGAGAAATTGTGGGAAAGAAAATGTCTGATGGTATCTTGGTCAGAGAGCACGTGTCATCATGACTCATCATATGGATGATCTCACATTGCATGGGGATGGTATTGATGTGGAAGCGCACGTCGATATCATTCTTAACTCTCTGCCATTGTCTTTTGAGTACTTCAGGCTTACTGCTATCTTGAACAAGAAACAGTATACTCTTAATGAGTTGCTCAATGACTTGATGGCATCAGAATCTGTTATACTCCCAGAAAAAGTTGTTTTAGCTACTTTTGGAAATCATTCTATTGCATCAACTGTCAAGAAGCGCAAAAGAATGATTAAGAAGAAAGACAAAGGTGCAACTTCTGTAGGGAAGTCTAAAAGGACGCTGAGCGTAGCTTCTAAGAGGGACAAGTGTTTCAAGTCATAAAGAAAGATTATCATGTCAGAAAGACTGGACAAGGTGCGTCATGTGCTTGTATAATAGAATCATGTTTAGCATCAGTTTCTACCTATTATTGGGTAGTGGATAGTGGAGCAACTGATCATATTTGTTATACTTTGCAGGGGTTTGTGCCGACAAGACATTTGAAACATGACGAGGTTACCATCTCAATAGGCATTGGAGAGCAAGTCTGAGTAGTAGCCTTCGGAGATTTTACTTCATGGTTTGAAAACATTGTTTTGATTTTGAGAGATGTTTTATATGTGCTGGTGTTTCAACAGAACTTGATTTCAGTTTCAAAGTTATTTAATGATGGATATTCAGATATTTTTGATAGTGATGTTTCTATCATTGGTAATAATGGTGTGATTTGTCATGGCGAATAGATTGACTCTCTCTATATCATAAAATGTTTGCATAAATCTTCCATGAATGTAGCATCAAACTCATCCAATAATAATAATCATTTAAAGAGAAAGTTTTTTCTTTTGATGAGGATCAAACTTATCTCTGGCACATAAGATTAGGTCACATCAGTCTAAGAAGATTAAGAGACTGGGGGATGATGGTGTTTTGGATTCATTCCAAGTGGTACCTCATCATGTCTATGAATCCTGTATAGAGAGAAAGATGATGACCAGGACTTTTAAGGCAAGTGAGTCTTGAGCAGAAGCTGTGTTGGAACTGATTAACTCTTATTTATGTGGACCTATGTCCACGCAAGCTCATGAAGGTTATGAGTATTTCGTTACATTCATTGACGATTACTCAAGGTTAGGATATGTCTACTTGCTTCGCTACAAGTCGAAATGCTTTGAGAAATTCAAGGAATTCAAGACAGAAGTAGAGAAGAAGTTGGGTAAGACTATCAAGACACTATGATCGGATCGTGGTGGTGAATACCTTAGTAACGAGTTCTTGCAGTATCTGTCAGATAACGGGATCACATCCCAGTGGACTGCACCAGGAACCCCTGAACAAAATGGTGTGGCAAAAAGAAGAAGTAAGACTCTTTTAGAAATAGTTTGATCAATGATGAGTTATGCAAGCTTGCCAATTTAATTTTGGGGATATGTCTTGGAAAAAACGTTGTATTTTCTTAACCTGGTACCTTCTAAATAAGTTCCAAAAACGTCTCTGGAACTTTGATATGGGAGAAAGCACAGTTTGATCAGAATGATGGTTTGGGGTTGTCAAACTTATATGCTGACAAAGGAACCCGATAAGTTAAAAAGTAGGTGTAAGCTCATGATGTTTGTAGGTTATCCCAGGCAAACGAAGGGTGGCTACTTTTATTATTCTGAGAATCAGAAAGTCGTTGTCAGTACCAACGCAAGATTCTTGGAGAACAAATATGTAAGAAACCACAGATGGAAGAGTGAAATCATTCTCCATGAGCTTAGAAATGATGAAGCAATTCCATCAGGAAAGCCCATTGTACTGGTAGATTCACCTAGTACTGATGAGGGACTACCAACAATGCCATCAATGCAAGACATGGGACAACATAGTACTGTGCCAACTACTGACACGGCTCAGATACCTTGTCGCAGTTGGAGGGTAGTTCGACAACCAAAGAGGTACATGTTCATTGGAGAATCTTCTGACTTGATCACAGAAAACAAATTGGATGATACCGACCCATGAACATACGACGAGACAGTATTTGATAAAGATGCAGACAAATGGCGGGTCACCATAGATTCAGAAGTAGAATCCATAACAACTATGGATGTATACTAGAAAACTGAGCTGTCAGATGGCTATCGAGCCATAGGCTGCAAGTGGGTATACAAGAGAAAGAAAGGAGCGAATGGGGAAATTACGACTCATAAAGCTAGGTGATACGTGCGTAAAATGACCCATATTTCGATGTGTGCGCATGCTTGTTTGTGGTTATTTTACTTCCGTATCATATGTTTTTGTCGTATTTTGGTTATATTTTCGTGTTTTGTGTGTTTGATTTGTGTAGGATAGGTTTTGGGTATAAACGAGCATTTTTGGTGGAGTTTTGGAGGAAAATCGCACGTGTTTGGAGTTTGGAGGCGTCGACCGGCCGAGCGGAGCAGGACCGGCCGAGCGAGGCAGACAGAGGGCTCGATCGGCCGAGCCAGGCCACAGACAGAGGGCTCGACCGGCCGAGCCAGGCCACAGAAAGGTGGCTCGGTCGAGCCACTTCGATCAGGCGAGCCTGGCCGGTTTTCTTTAGAATTTTGGCGGTTACCAGCTTCGACCGGGCGAGCCATACTTCGACCGGGTAATCTGAGGCCCTGTTTGCTTGTCTATAAAAGGGGGGAATTCATTTATGTTAAGAACTTTTGGTCAGATTCTAAATAACCGCTCCTAGAATTCTCTCTATATCCTTCCTCAACCACTTCCATCCACATTCAAGGGTGATCTAGGCCACATTCCTCCAAATTTGGTGAAGATCAAGAGGTAGATTGAGTCCAAGGAAAGCAATTGAGGAAGATCCACACTAGACCTATCAATTTTGTAATGGATTCTATTACTTTCTCTATTGTATTGTACGGAATTGAAGGTATGAAGAACTAATTTCTATTGTGAATATTGATTGAATGGATAATGTGTTGAGATGAGATTGGTTGATGATTGTTTACTTTCCTTTGAGAGCTTGAATTGCACTAGATCTTGTTTTTTATCTCTTAGGTGTAGGTAATAGCCAACCTAGGGGGTATTTGACGTGAACGTTGCAGCCAACACGCGGGCGGAATCGTCGTGAATAGTGTAGATTCATACGATTTTAGTTCCAATCCATGTGCGGTGCTAGGTCGTAGGGCAATAATTGACGATCTATTTGGAGTGGTCTAGGGCTTAATAACGTGACTGTTTGCAAGTCTTAGTATCATCAACCGTTAGCTCGCCGTGACAAGGGGTTAACGAGTGTAGGGTCGATTGCTCAATCTCCTAGGAATTAAAATTGGTTTACAACACGATTCGATCGAATTTGCACACATTTGATGTTCATTCAACATTCACTCTTATCTCATTGTTATACTTGGTACTTTTTCTACCTACCTTGGTGAAATTGCTTGTTCTCAAGTCTTTTGTTTGATAATTGATTAATGATTTTTGATGTGTTGCTATTGCTTAGGATAGATTACTATTTTGCCTGGTTCATAGAAATCATTCAACGACTTATATTTGCCTAGTTATAAGACTTTGCTATAGTATCTCGGTATTCTAGTGGGCGAAGGGAAGAAGGACCTGGATTTGACAAATTTTATTCTTGTGTAGCTAGGAGTTTAATTTTGATTGAACTTTTAGCCACATCAAGTTTTGGCGCCGTTGCCGGGGACTTAATTTAATAGGTTGCTAGATATTGGGGGAAAAGTGAAGCTTGTAGGCTAGGTTTTTGTTTTATTGCTTGTGTGAACTTTTTGTTTTTAGCTTGTTGATTGATAGTTGTTTTTCCTTTGTTTGATCAAGTTGTTTGGTTTGGTAATTGGTTTCTTTTGTGGAGTTGTAGGTTGTTTATGATCACGAGGTCCAAGGCTCGTGAGCTCTTGGAGAGGAAATTACAACAAGGGCAAGGAAGTATCGAGATTGATTTGGAAATGGCTAACCCGGGAGAAGATACGCTTAGGATTGGAGAGTTAGAAAGACAAATTGAATTGATGAAAGCTTTACTAAATGAGAGGAATGGTCCTCGTAGACCACTTCAAAACCTTTTCCGACCTCAAGGGGAGCCGCTGACTGGAGGTTTCCGGTTAGGAGTAAATGCCACGCAATTCGAGATAAAGCCACAGTTGGTCCAAATGATACAGAATAATCAGTTTGGGGGACATGCAACCGAGGATCCGAATGTCCATATATCTCGATTTTTGGAAATCACGGATACCATAAAGATCAACCAAGTGCCCCAAGACCAAATACGGCTGCGGTTATTCTCATTCTCATTGAGAGACTCGGCGAGGCATTGGTTCGAAGGTTTAGACAAGTCAAATATTGCCACTTGGGAAGAATTAAGAGAGAAGTTCCTATTCAAGTTTTTTCCACCAAGTTTGACTTTGAAAAGAAGGGCGGATATCACATCGTTTGGGCAAAGGTACGATGAACCTCTCTATGAAGCTTGGGATCGGTTCCGAGATCTTCTACGCAAGTGTCCTCGACATGGTCTTTCTAAGAGTCAACAAATATGCCAATTCTATGGTGGATTGAATTATGATACAAAAGTCATGATGGATGCTTCTTCGGGAGGTGCATTCCTAGATCAAGAAGAGGAAGACGCTTGGAAGACAATTGAGAAGATGGCCGAAAATAGTTTCCAATGGCCAAGGGAACGGAAAGATTATAGACCGGTGAAGTCGGTAAATGATGCTTATGAGAAGGAGGACTTCAAAGAACAAATAACTGCCATGCAAAGGAAGCTTGACAAATTATCTACTTCGGGAGGTGGAAAAGAGGATATGATGGTACTTAAGCATGAGAATGCTTATCCGGAGAATGTGAATTTTGTCAATCAAAGGATGGGGTACAACAATCGACCTCAATACAATCCTCAAGGAAACATGTACTATCATCCATCCAACCGATTCCACCCAAATTTCTCTTATGCAAATCCGAACAATTATCTCAATCCTCAAATGCAATTGGAAGGAGGAGGGAGTAGTAGCCAAGGAGGATATGTTGGGGGAGGTAGTAGATATGTGAATCAAGAGATGAGGAGGAACCCAAATGAAGAGATTGATAAGCGCTTTGAGAAGTATGATGGGATGTTCGCGAGATCCAGCTGCAAATTTCCTTAATTGCTAAACAATTAAGTGGCAAACATCAAGCTGGGAAATTTCCAAGCGACACGAAAATTGTACAAAAGAAAATTTGCAATATGATTGATGGTGAAGATAGGATGAATGAGAAATTGGAGGTCATGACTCCAAAAGTGGAAAGTGTGGAGATCAAAGAAGAAGGGAGTATAGTGAAGGAAGATGGAAAGAAGTTGATGTGGAAGAAAAGAAAGAAGAACAACTTGAAAATGTGCATTTCTTTGATTATGTGAAGAAAGGAGATATAGAGATGCCACTTCCGGAAGAGATTGAACGTGTACCCATGTTGGATGAACTCGTTGGAGTTGAGGTTGCTTCGGCTGGTGAACTAAATGAACCGGGAAGTAATGAATGAGAAGAGAAGCGCATAGCTAGCAAGAAGGAGGATCCTGGCGGTTTTGTCATTGGTTGCAAAATTGGAGATGTGAAAGTTGAAAAAGCTTTGTGTGACTCCGGTGCTAGTGTGAATATAATGTCGTGGGACTTGTACAAGGAGTTGGAGGTTGGACATCTTAAACCTACAAATCAAGTATTGCAATTGGCAAATCAAGCTCTCTTTTGTCCACGTGGAGTAGTTGAAGACGTGCATGTGGGGGTTTTGACATTCACATTTCCCGGAGATTTTCTCGTGGTTGACATGAAGAACAAAGGTGGCATTCAATTAATTTTTGGAAGGCCTTTCTTGCATACAGCCGATGCACTCTTTGACATGAAACAAGGGGAGATCACTTTCCGTTGTGGGGGAAAAGAAGTTGTATTTGCCTTACCTCAAAAGAGTTTGCATGAAATTGAAGAAGAGAGAGTTGACAGGAAAAAGAGGTTGAAGGATGTGCTCGACCCGGGATTAGATTGCATGGGGGGCGACATCGAAGAAAAGGATGATCCGGGGGACTTAGATGAATCTGAACAAATTCGGACGAAGAAGGCTCGAGTGGAGACGGATCCACCTCGAAGTGCAAGAAGGAAGTTGTTTTTCCTAGAGGATCACGTGGTGATGAGTCGAGGTATGAGTTCGAGATCTGCCCCGTTTGATCATGATTGACATGAGGTATGGTCGTCGAGCTTTCGACGTTAAACAAGCGCTTGTTGGGAGGCAACCCAATGTTTAAATTTTGTTATTTTCACATTTTTGAATAATGGTGTGTTATTGATTTTTGTTGAATAACATGGTGTGCTGTTGATGAAGGATTCTTAATTGTTTGTGGATTTACAAGTTTGATTGGCATTATGATTGAAGAATAGAGAGGATGGAAGGCAACATGATCGGGAAAATGCCGGAAAAAGGGCGAAAGGTGGTGAAAGCAGGGGCAGCTCGGCCGAGCTGGGTCGAAGGCAGGGGACAGAGGCCTCGCTCGGCCGAGCAAGGCATGCTCGGCTGAGCCACAGCGTGCCAGCAGACCTCCGCGCGGACAGAGCATTCGCTCGGCCGAGCCATCTGGCGCTCAGCCGAGCCGCGCGCGGTTTTAAATGATCGATCGAGCAATTGCTCGACCCATTTGCTTCTCGGTCGAAATTTCTCTTCCAAAAATTTTTCCCACACTTTGGTGCATTGAATTGTTCTCATCTCACATTTCAATTTCTCTTATGGCAAGCAAACGTGCAAGAGGGGAGTCTTCTTCTTCGGATGGGCGCCCAAAGAAATTTGACGATGAGGAGTTTACAAAATACAAGAGTTTGGCAAACCGGCAAGTTGTTGGCACTAAGTATTTGTGTCGAGAAACGTTGAAAGCATTGAAGTTGAAGGATGATGTTTGGAGTCTCCTCCGCGGCATCGGATGGAAGAAGTTGCTCAATGCTAAGTGGCCCGGATACATGGAAATGTCAAAGGAGTTCCTTGCCTCTGTAACTGTCATGAAAGGTGCGGGAGGAATACCGTTGTCTATGAAATTCAAACTCCAAGGTACGGGACATTTCTTTCAGCGGGCTACAATTGATGAGATTTATGGTTGTGCTCCTGATTCAATATTTTTGCATGAGAATGTGAACTTGGGGGAATTTTGGGAGGAGATTACTGGTATTTGATTGGATAGGAAATTCAATATTAAGGAGTGTAGAGCTACGACAATTAGGAATCCAGTTATCCGTTATATTCATAAGTTTGTTGGTGGTTCTGTGTGTGGGCGGTATGAGTCCAGCAATGTGATTACTTCTGAGCTTCATATGTTATATGCTATGATGAATGGTGTCAAGTTTTCTTTGGGGGCGATGTTGATGGATGCATGGAGTCGGGCTGCTAATACTAACACCCGGACTTTCAGTTGTGGTATGATCACGCCAATTTTTGAGCATTTGGGGTTGTCGTTATCCGGTCCTACTGCTCCGGCTGTGTATTTGGATACTAGTTCTTTGTTAGCAGGAAGGTTCCTTGTTCCTGACCCCCGTGGTGAATCTTATTACTATAAATTCGGGGATAGGGTGTTGGAACTTCCGTGTGATGGATTGACTACAGTTGAGGATTTGGGGGATCACTCCAACTGGTTGATGGATTCTGAGGATCACCAGGCTTTTGTTGGAGTTCTTTCTTCCGATGGGTGTTTCACTTCATTGTCACAGTTGCGAGAGATGGGCAGAGCAGAGGGCGTTGGGCCGAGCACCCGTGCACCTCTGCGGGCCCAGCAGACTACGATGGCAGATTGGCAGCAACAGATGTATTCGATGTTGCAGCAGACTAATACCTCTATAGAGTCTTTGTCTTCTTCTTTGCAGGATCTGGATACTTCTATGACTTCTCGTTTTGACGGCCTTGATCGGAGAGTGGATTCTATTCAGGAGGATGTTGATCACTGCTATTTCTAACAGATTAATTATAATAACAGCGACAAATAAATTTGTAAACCCTAAGGTTATCGATCCAGGGGAATTGTGTGGGGAAACTATCCTATATACTAGCTATGATCCTAAGATTCATTGTTTGAGAGATCCAAAATCAGGGTTTTATAAAAGTAAAGAAAACAATGCAGAAAATTAAAGTAGTTTTGAAAGCAAATTTAAAGGAACACAGATTCTAGGGAAGAATTCATATTATGGATGACATGTAGGAATCAATTAATTTAACAGGTGGAATACTGCAACAATGCTATATTTCCTTGTTTGGCAAATATAACCTAGATTACTAACTAGTGACTATCTCCGCTCAGTCTCAAAGTACACCAAATTAGTCAATCTGATAAGCAAATCAGTTTAATTCCTACAGTCTAGTACATCTGTTTGGATAGTGTAGAACGTATCATGCATTCCTATTCCCACTATTAATATTCACCTCTCGGTCCTTCTATCAATAGCTAAACATCTAAATTAATCGTCACCTCTCGGTCCTTGAATTAAATTAGAATTATAAAATAAACACAGGAATCATGAACCTAATTAATTAATCCTAACATGCATCCATAATATTATCAACCCCTAGAACCCACTAGGGTTTCTAGCCACTCATCGCAGATAGAAATCTAAAAGAAAACATATTAAATTGCATAAACATAAAGAACTTACAAGAAAATAAAAGGGTTTCGTGTTTCCCCAGGTCTCCAAACTCTAAAAACTCTAAAATATGATTGGGAATAATGAGGTCTTCTGAAAAATCGAATTTACATAGGTATTTATAGTAGTGGATGTGTATCCTATCAAATCTAGGGCTAAAGATATAAATCTGTTTTTCCTCGAATTTCCGCTCCAGCAGACAGCCTCGCGTCGATCGTGGCTGATCCACGTCGATCGACGTGGCTTCTTGGTCGGCGTCGATCGATGCCAATTGGCGTCTGTCAACGCAGCTTCTCGCCCCTTCTGCGCGGTCTCACGGTTTTGGCCATAACTTTCTCTCCCGAACTCCGATTGACCCGATTCCAGTTGCGTTGGAGAGCTAACTCAAAGCATCATCCAT